>VXBW01008246.1:530468-648472 GCA_013400375.1 Thinocorus orbignyianus | reverse complement strand
CCCCCTTTTTTTTTTTTAACTGAAATTAGACAGGTCAGGCCTGGAACATTAGCTACACAAAGATTTTTAGAGGGTTGGTTTTTTTAAATGCTTTAATTGTAAAAATGTGTCAGTTCAAGAAGTCTTTCCAAGACATACACACAAAGTACAGTAGGAGATACCTTTTATTTGATTAACTTCATACAGGAAAGCTTTTGAAACTTATACTTTCTTCATCAGACTAGTGGATAAAAGCTAAGCCAGGCAACTGATACAGCACTTCAGAAGTTTATTAAATTAACCAATTAAACTGAGGCAGTATACAATATACAGAGGCCAAGGCAAACAATAGAAGGTGGAACACACTCCTGGGGTTGAGACGATAACGTTGTGTCAGCATTTCCATTATGAAGTTACTTCAGAGTTACTGTGGGAGGTGTGCAATAAAAAAAAAAAAAAAGCTTAAACCACTGAATTCAGTCATTCTAAGGGATTCCCAAACATGCCCAGGCGGATGGAAGAACAAGACACAAACCAGTTTTTCACTAATTTTGTCACTTGAATTAGAAAGCAGGTTTGGCCTGGAGAAACAGGTTGGCACGTTACACAGGAAACAAAGAGAGGCTGGTTCTCTGGAGCTGCACAGTGCCCAGCATAAGGCAGCCCTGTGCCTGGTTGCTTGAAAATTCCACCATAATGAAGGTGATTAATCAAGTACAGCGTGTTAGCACGTTTCTGTGGGCTGAGAAACTAAGCTTACTCAGTAACAGAAGGCCTTTGCAGTAAGGCTGGCATCTTGTATAGCACCTCGCCCTCGATCTCAGCGTCCCTGCTCGGCCGTGTAACACAAGTTGTGAAGCAAGACAAATCAGAAATGCAGCAAAGCTGTTTGTATCAGCAGAGGTGAACCCCAGAAGGGTACCAGACTCAAAGATTTGTCACCTCTTCAGTGTTAAACATGAACCAAAGTGAATACTTCTCACAGGAAGGAGAATTCAAGTGTGAGCTGAACTGCCCCAAAACTCTGGGTGCTCGGCATGAGCTTCAGATCCCAATTTTGAAGGTTACGCCTTCATGTACAAACAGTGCAGATTCTTTGAGTAACAGAGATTCAGTGGTTTTACATTACATATTCCAGCACATGAAAACCTTTTCATGAGGTGCAAACCTTTTCACACAGCCCCAGAATAACTCATTGAAGGGGGGGGGGAAATATTAAAAAAAAAAAAAAAAAAAGAGAGACCAATAATGGAAAGACTGACACAACATTTACTGTAACAGCACGATCAGCAGCAACTATAATTCCCCTCAGAAAGTTACACCCACAATGCTTTCTTTGGCCTGTATACCTTGTGTATTGCCTCGGTCTAACCGGTTAATTTAATAAGCTTCAGAAATACTTAGTTGCCTGGCTCAAGAAGTTGGACACAATTTAAAACCGGGTCTCCTGGTTTGTGACCACAAGTTGTTCTTGGGATGGCCTGTCCATGGCTCAAGCACAGCATCCCAGCTCTGCTCCGCTCTACGGGCAACTCCACCACACTCCATTCCCTCTCTGGAAACATACCCAGCTCAGTTCCCAGCAACACAGCTCTGGATATGAAAGCAGCTCGACAAACGAAGGTTAAATTGAATTAGCTAAACCCACTTAGGGCTCCAGCTCTGTGACAGAGTTTAAGAGAGGCAGGGGAGCGTTGGGAAAGCACATGGGTGTTTTAGAAGAGACAGGATGCTACAGTGAGCAAGGACCAGCCTGGGACCCAGGAGACTGAATGCCATTCCTGCCTTCACCAGTGACCAACCACAAGGTCCTGAAGACGCCACTCCACTTCATGTGTTTTTCTTCCCCCTCTTACCCTTTTTCTGCTTTGATTATGAAGTTTTCCAAGTGCTTGCATCATCCTGTTTGTACAAAATATGCATTTGCATAACATCTCACACAACAAGGCCCAGATCACAGCTGGGGCTTCTAGACACAAGAGCTATAAAGAAAAATATTAGCAAATTCAATGTGTTTAAGTGTCCATTACGGGTATTTTGTAACCAACATTTCTTTATTAAAGATTCTACTCTGTTGTTTTGCCAAATGACATGGGATAGAGGAAGGTCCTGTGAGGAAGATGCTGGCTGATGCTATTCCTTGCAGGCAGAACCTGAGGAGCATTTTGGAGATGGAAAGAAGATGGACTATTTTGTGGGGTCACAGCAAAGTATCTGGAACAGCTGCATAGCTCTGACAACCTGCATAGACATTTTTCTGCCCCAGCTCCAGTTTCACTAGCTCTCTTCACAAGGTGTTAGTGCCTTCAAAACCAAATTCATTGGTTTCGCTTCACATGGACACACAACTCAGCCCTAGTCTAATCAAAGACTGTGATCGACAGAATGACGTTTGGATCATTCTGGGAGTTAACACTGTCTCTATCCAGTGTATCTCTCTTTATGCTCATCTCCAAAATGGTAAAGAGAAAGAGGAGAAAAGAAATTAAGTCATGTAGTAGGCCAATCTTCAACACCCCAGGTTTGCAGTTAACAACTGTCTAGCCAGAAAGCTGCAAAAGAGGCATTTGAGCCAGCAATAGCATCAGCAGGAGCTGAGCTGGAGCCTCAAGTTCTGGCAGTAGCAGTGGCAATGCCCCAAGAACAATACTTAGAAGGAGTAAGGCCAGTGGCAGTAGCCACTCAGGCTGTCCAACAGCATGAATCCCCACCTCTTTCACTGGGGAAAGTGCAAGACTTTGGGTGCACCCAGAAGTCTGGCCTTGCATCCCAGAGGAAGGAGGAAAACCACCTGTAGCCTTGATCCCCTTCCAAAGCACCACAGATCTCCTAAAAGCAGAGGCAGGAGAATGAGACTGGCAGTACATGCTGTTTAACAGCAGGTAAGAAACAGCATCAGCAAAGATGTTGCTTTCCTAGATCCATTCCCAAAGCTGGGACTTTTGACATTGGTCCTGTGAACTTAACATACAACCCGAGTTTGAATAAGGCAATTCCACACAGCCCAAGAAACAACAATAGATATGCAAGTTATCATCATCTACCATGTAATTTCTGCAGGTCTTGAAGAGCCCTTCTGCAAAGGGCCCACCAGAAGAGTGCCAAGAATCCTAATAGAATGCCAGGTCTAATCCAAAGAGAATGAGATGTGCAAGTGCAAAGCAACTTGACTTGTTCAAGAGTTCATTAAGCTGGAGACAGACTTGGGCTTTCTCAGTCTTCACGTGGTGTCCTACATCCCACCTTTGACTCCTTAGCACATCCCATGGCTCACAGAGAGTGAGCACTGACCAGCTCCCATGGAGCTCAATGGAAATTCTGCCACAATTGCTGCAAAACTCGCATTTTCCATTCTTGCCAGTCAAAGCTGTCACATTTCCTACACAAGTGTCATAGAACAACTGCTGCATTAATAGCACTTACTCTTAGAGAGCTGGAGTTGTAACACATAACACACTGTACAACATGCAGGTACTCCAGCCATCTGGCATAAACCCTTTCACTTTGAACATTCCTCCCCTAGTCTTGCTCCAGCTGAATTTAGATGTTCTCGACCTCAGTACCTGAGTTTGTGTTTGTTTGGGGGTTTTATTTTTTTTTTCTATTTTGAAACTCTTCAAATTAAAATGCAAGGGTTTGCCCTTTTAAAGGGCAAAAGGGACTGCAATGAGTAAAATACCCTTTCCCTATAACGATCTGCTGCACAGCCAGCTGGGACAAAGTTGGATATGATGTCAGATTCCTGGTTGCTTTAACACAACAGGGCTGTTTCCCCTAAGTATTTCTCTAACTAAGCAGAACTCAAAGGTTTCCTTCTCCAGCAAACACCTGAGCAGAAATGACTCACCCACTGTGGCGGCAACTGGCACAGATCTCTCAGCCCCAGTGCCAAGCCTACTTATATTGTTGAAATACTGAGAGGAGAATTTTCCTTCTGAGACTTCCAAAAAGCTTCGTCCATCTATATTTTGCATAAAAAGTAGCCTTATGCCTGTTTTTGTCAAGGAAAGTGAGAGATGAGTCAGAGTAAAGGATATTTGTAAGACCAGCCATACAGTAAAGTCATTTTTTCAAGCTCATGAAACATTATAATGCATCTATCTCTAATCAAATCACTTTTTATTTTTTCTGCCTGACTTCCTTCAAAAATAATGCATATATGATCATGGTGTGCATGAGCACGCATCTCTAATAACTTTTGAATGAGTTGCTGCTTTCAGCTCAATTTGATAGAGAGACAGGAATTTCAGAGCTGTCACATTGCTACAAGTTTCATGAAAATAGGCAACTGGACAGAAAAGAGAGGTCTAGAGGCTAGAAAGCTCCAGACTGAGTTCACCCAGTGCTGGGCACCAGAAAGCGATATTGTAGAGACACTGACACGTGAAATAACCTTAATGGAAGGTTACAGTCAGCCATGAGATATAAAGCTACCATATAACAAGTACTTCTTGAATATTTATACTGAGGGACAGTTACAAAAGTCACCTAACAAAAATGAATGGCCTTCAAAATAACACACTTGGAAGAGCAGACAAAACAAGCAAATACTTCAAAGGAAGCCTACAAGCAAAAGTACTATTAATTTTAACTTAATCCTGGGCTGGACACTCCTCTTACACCCATGTAATCATTAATTTCAGAAGAGTGACTTCTGATATACCCCAAGGTAAGCCCCAGATCATATAAATCCACTCTTTATTGCCTGAGTAGTGCCATTTAAAATCAATAGGATTACTCATAGTGGTAAAGTTAAGCACCTGTGAAAGTGTTTGCAAGATTGAGGCCTAAGGCCTGGTCTAGGCACAGCTTTTGTACTTGAAGAACTGGTTCACTTAAAGGTTTGTTTTGTTTTTGGTTTTATTTTTAAAGAAAACAACAGAATAATTAAAGCCATACAACCACTTTAAAGTGGACACGTTTTTATTGCTATAACGGGAACTTCCAACAGCACAGCCATTACCCAGGTCAGCTACACTGCTCCAACTGCACTCGCCCTGTAGGGAGTTCCATCAAGGCCATTAAAAGCAGCCCCAACTTTTGTACCTTGAGCAGCTCAACAAGGAGATGTCACCCCGCTACATCTACTCAAAGCTCTCCAGGTGATTCATCCACAAAAAACAACTGGTAGAACAAGCAACATGGGCAAACCCATGTTTGAAGAACATCTGGTGAAAAAGACGGATTATTCCCTCCTCCCTCCCAGTTTTCTTCCTCTCCTGTGTGCACCCACGTGCAGGGGGGAAAAAGCCCCAAACCAAAAAAAACCCATACACTTAAACTTTGGAGCTCAGAATTTCACATGTACAATATTAAGGAAAGTGAAAAAGGTCAGCATCACCTTAAAAGACAACAAAAAGGAGTGGCCACTCTAATGAAATCACCCCAGACTTTAGGAGATGCTGGGAGGAAGAGGGAGCGTAACAGTCAACTAACATGTTTGGATTGCTAAGAGGTTAAAAAAATTGTCACATTTTCAAAGAAGAAGAAAAAGACAAAAGGCATTAAGAGTAAACAGGAAATTTGTGAAATCTATTTCACTCAAAGTACCAAGCATCTGGAATAAATTGTCAAGAACTTAAGACCATCAAAGCAAAGTATTAATGAAGTTAAGAGGCAGCTAGACTGGAGGAGGAGACTGAAAAACACAGTGACAAAGGAGAGAGGTGGAGCCCAGATAAACCTGGAGGCAACGGGCTCATTAACCTAAAGGGCTTTGTTTTTCTGCCCAGTATTTCCTTATCTTCTGATTGCTCCAAAGTTAAAATGTTGAGTTGGGGGGGGGGTTTCTGCTAATTTTTCGTTTATAGAAATGAAACGATACTTTCTTTTTCCTAGGAATTCCATGCTGGGATTTGTGACATGGTGCTTCATTGCTGAACCTCCAGATTTCTAAGTTTAACCCAGAAAAGCACAAGAAAACTGAATACGCTCTAGACCTTCCACCAAGTAGAAGTCTGGAGTCCTATTCCTCCTTTTCACACTTCAAATTAAGAATAATTATTACTTTTGTTACAGAACGTTTCTTAAAGAAAAAGCTTATCCCTTTGATCAAAAGGATTTAGTAAACATCTCCATGGATTCAAGAGCTGTTATTTAAAAGACTCATTTGTTTTAAAGCAATTTAAACCAGGCTAAACAACACCTTTAAAGATGACAAAAAACAGTAGGCATAAATGAATAAAGAGCCTAAGAAGGAAATACTTAGCATGACTTATCCCTTAATATCCAGATCCCTCTCTAGAAGGGATAATCAGAAAGCTATGTTGGCCCTTATTCAAAAGAAGAGAACGGTCTTCCATCTCTGCCTGCACTGTTATTAACTATATTGGTTACATTCATGGTCATTAACATCCTTTAAAAGATGATCTTGTGATTTCATTTTCCACCTCCCATTATTGAGCAATGGAATATTCATAAAACAGTAGACGGAAACAACTCAGAAGAAAAAGAAAAGAAAGCCTCCAAGTTCCCATCTCTGCCAGTTAAATTAAACTAAACCGAGGATTCAACATAAAATTGATTCAGAAGCGGCAGTATACATGCACACACATTAAAAAGCACACTGGGGGGGATATAGAATAATAAAACATGCGCTTGCCTGTCCTCTGCTCTAATAACCACATGCAAACTTCAGCCAAGCCTGACAGAGTGGGAGAGGTTTCAAAGATACGAAGTTCCTGTGGGTTTCACAGGATAGGCAGCTGTGTAAAGGACGAAGATGCGCTTCAGAGCCCCACCGAAGTAAAGCACTTATTAGACATAACAGAATCCACACCAGACTTCATTACTTGTCTAATAGCACAGGGCCCGCTCACACTGTTTGTTATCAGCCAAGCACCCACATCTAAGGAGAAGTTTTATTGGGAACATCTGCTCTTGCCTTTGCAAAAGGCAGCTGAAGCTCTGCTTCAACGTCAACCACTTCTTTACTAGCTGCTCCCAAATCCCAAAATATTTCCCCTATCCACACCTTTCCAGCCTGAGAGGAGCCAACAGGGCTAGTGAGGGCCATAGGGAAACCAGACTGGCACTTCCTCACAGAGAGCCCTGTGCTGCCCCACAGCACTGGGGTTTTCTTTTTAACCCAAAGCAAAAGATATACGCCTTGGTACTTGCAAGGAGCTGTGAGTTAGATCAGAAGAGCTTTGAACAACTGGATACATTCAAGTTACCAAAATTCACTGGTGAATTCAGCCAGCAAGATAGCGGTCATGACAGGAGGTATGTCTCCTTCAGGAGCCACTTCAGACCTAGTTCCACACTTCAGAGGCCTGAAGTGTCCTCTAGGCTATCCCTCACTAGACTGACTATAAAGAAAGTGCCAAACCCCCTATTCCTCACTTCAGCACTTCAACAAGATGCCACGAATCCCCACAGCAGCTAAATGGGCCAAGGGACCATATTTTTCTCCCAGTTCTAACACAAAGAATCACTGACGGAGAGGCTTTGAGGCACTCAACTCTGTTTTACCTCCACTGTTTTGACCTTGCCATTAAAACATAACTAGAGGGAGCCATCTGGAAAAAAACAGGATTAAAAGTTTGCTCTGTCAGCCAGGTATGCGGACAGGCAACCCAGCCAGACCCTACCAGTGGAAGCACACTGCCCAGCGCCTTGGTCTCCGGAGCTTAACTGATACCAGCAGCCACAAAACACAGGAGATCTTTAATGCCAAAAGCAGGGGATTGTTTTTTCAGTGACCGAGGGGTGCCTTAATGAGCACACTGTGTTGTAGTGGCTGGGAAAAGGTGATAAGCTTTATGTGTTATATGAAAAGCCAGGGGGTTACTGTATATAATCAGACACAGCTGACTAAACAGGGCACTGAAAGTCACCCACAGCCAAGGTAGGACAAAACAAAACAAGAAAAGCCCCACAACCTCCCCAGCCCACCTCCTCCAAAGAACCGGTTCCCCAGGCACAAACCTCGAGTTGATATGAGGCCTCAAACACCCTCATTAATATGCTGCTGGGAAAAAAACACCGGCTTACCATGACGTGCCGGGGCCTCGCCTCCATACTGGCTGTGGGGGAGCCGGGCTGTGTGTGGGTCCAGGGCAGCCTCCATGACCGAGCCCCACAGCCTCTCCTCCTGCCGTTCCTCTAGAGATGGTTCCTGGGGGCAGTGGAGCTCATTAGTGGTAAACCCCCACACCTGTGGGGCTGGAGGAGCCATCAGAGCCACCCTCCTGGCCCCACACAGGTGAGGGAAGGTTCTAGGTGTCGGCCGTGCTCAGGGAAGGGCCCTAAAGTGCCAGCCTCACCTCATGGGGAAGGCAAAGCCATGCCGCCATTTGCAGAGCGGGGCCACAGCTGAGGGAAAGCGTGGCTGTCCATGCCCAGCCTGCCACGCTTGCGTGTTTAACCCAGGAACAAAACTAAACTCCTCCATCTTTTCCAGGAAAAACAGGGCAGCACGCAGTGTTTCAGCATTACCTGCCTGCTGCTGTTTGCACACACTTGGGTGAACTGTAACACCAATTTGAAAAGAAATCACTAATATTTCCTTAAGGCTTTTCACAATTCCAGACAAAATACGGATACTTGTACCGCTACAGCACTTGATTCACACCAGTATTATTTTTCCAAGCGTTAACTTCTGTCACAGCCTTTACACCCTCAGCCCAGTTGGGAGGGCAGAGATCCTTGCTGAAACTAGCTAATTCCTGCTCTACAAATAACTTTCTAGCTGCTATTTAAAATGCATCCTTTTTACATGTGTTAGCTTAAAGGAGGTAGCTTACCAGGAAATTTGTGGTCTTTTATCTTTTTGTAGCCTGTTGGAAGCTCCTGATCTCTCTGGTAATGAACTTTCTACTCATCACAGCTGTGGTGGCACCTTAAAGGGACAAGGTAGGAGAAGTGCAGTTACCTGCCATCGTCTCCATGTTTCTGTAAAGCAACTTCTTTCTGAACCTTGTGAGCCCGTGACACACTAAGCTGCACCAGTTTTCAGTGCGATGTAGGGGGGTTCATGGAGGAGGTCAAACCCTACACAAAGCAGGCGTCAAAAGCCTTGCAGCCATGCAGGTCAGCTGAAGGAGAACAAGGTACATGGCTGCTGCTTGTACTCGGTGAGCAGCATTCACAACTACCCCAATAATCATACCTCTTCTTAATAACCCTTTCAGTGTAAAAATTTTTCCTTACATCCAATCTGAACCTCCCCTGGTGCAACCTGAGGCCATTTCCTCTTGTCCCATCACCTGTGACATGGGAGAAGAGACAACCTCCTCCCCCCGCAACTGGCTACACCCACCTTTCAAGGAGTTGTAGAGAGTGAGAAGGTCTCCCCTCAGCCTTCTTCAGGCTGAACAACCCCAGTTCCCTCAGCCTCTCCTCATAAGTCCCCCCATCAGCTTCATTGCCCTTCTCTGGACCCACTCTAGCACCCCAACATCTTCCTCCCCCCCGAGTCCTCTGGCTGTTTGGATTTCCCTTCACATAAGGGAAAATTCACTTCTCACCCTATGAAAGGGCAATCCTGTAATCATTTTAACAAAAATTCCTGCCTGGCCTAGCATTGGATCTCTATATTCCTGCTGAAACAGCTGACCAAACACTGAGCTTACTAGTATATTTTGCAAAAAAAAATGATGTTCCTCAGGTCAAAAGACACATTAAGCAATCATTTAAATTGAAAGGGACAGTAACAAATGGTAATTTTTACCCAGATAAGAACTCAAGAAAGTATTGCCATGCTTGACCTTAAATACCTGAGTTAGCATTCCAAGGCCCCTTCTTCGTAATTAGCCAAGTCAGACAGATGCTCGCAGAGGCTGAATCAGAGGAGAGATGAACTTGAGTGCCCTGAAATGCCTATTCAAGGACCTCTCTCCTTTCAATCACTGGGGTCCTGCAGAGAGAAGCCTTCTTATACTAGATACACTATGCACTAAATACACTAGATTTAAGTGGCCGAAGTTAAGTCAATACACATGAGAATCCCCCAAGTTATCCAACTCTAACAAAAATTTCCAGGTTTGTACATCAGAAAACTATTCTTTCAAATACTGCATACATGTGCTTCAAGGATCTGAAGCCTGGCTCCTTGAATGTGAAACTCCTCTTACGCCTCCTTAAGCCGTGAGTTTGGAAAAGGGCATAATAACGTGTTGAAGACAAAGGACATCAGATGCTGTAGCCATACAGAGGGTTCTGCACAGCATCAACATGCCCAGAAGGCTTTTCAAAGATGAGAAGGGAGATGAAGAGGAGGAAGAGAAGGCTGTCTTAGGGTTAGATACTATTCAATATTAACAATTTGGTTGGAGGGCAAAACAGAACACTTAAACAAAACTTGTAGATAACGGACAATAAGCTGAGGCAACTTATGTGGAGTTTGGAGGACAGGGATAGAACTCAGAACAGCCTGAAGGGGAGATTAAAAAAAAAATCAACAAGAAGGAATTAAAGACCAGTGGAGATGGTTACGCATGAGAAGAAAGGCACCAGTAAAATTCAGAGAGCAATTGGTAAGGCTGTAGTTCCTCAGGAAAGGATCTGAGGTTCAAACTGCAGCATGAACTGATCGTAAGTCAACCCAGTAAAAGGCAAGTGTCAACGGGGCTGTATTAACAGCGCTGCCATAAGTAACATCACAGACTCGTTGAAGCTGGAAGACACCTCTGGAGATAGTCTAGACCAAACCTCCCACTCAGAGCAGCACTGGCTACAGGAAGTTTCCCAGGACCAAATCCAGTTGGTTTTGGGACATCTTCAGTGATGGAGCTTCCACGACCTATGCGGGCAACCTGTTCCAATATTTGACCACCATCACAGTGAAAAAGTTTAAATGTAATTTCCTGTATTTCAATTTGTGCCCATTGCCTTTCATCCTGTCCAGGGACATCACTGGGAAGAGTATGGATTTGTTGTACCCAGTCCCATCATCCAGGTCATTAATCAAAACATTAAACAGTATTGGCATTGTATTTTCACATGGAAAACTCGTACTTCAGACAATCTGCATCTTTTCCACACTAGTGCAAATTTAAGGTATGTCCTTAGATAACTTGTGCTGGCTCATCACCAAGGCAACAGAGGCAGAGGGGAATGAGATGCAAGGAAGTTTCTGGGATAAACAGAACAGGCTACAGGGGGATCAGAAGGAAGCAGTTGCTGAGAGAGAGGTCTGGAATAAACTTTTACCCACATTGCCTAGAAACACACATAACCTTCACTGCTGCTGAATCACAGGGGTTTTTTTGCTTTGTTTGTTTTTTTACAGATAACCAACCCCTGAAATAATTATTCCGTTCTGGCTGGTGTTGGAATTTTGTGTCCAAGTTGGCATACCATGCTTTAAGAAAAATATGCACAAATTTAAGGTAATCCTAAAGAGAGCAAGAAGAATTAGAAGAGTAGAAAAGATCGCCGAGAGGAAAAGTTGGGAAAAGAATGTTGGAAAAAGGAAAACTAAACAGTCTTTCAGTGTGCTAATGCTCATTACAAAGAGGATGCAAAGGATGAAATTGGCTTAATTTGCAGACAGAAAGATTTAGGTTAGATGGTAGGGAGAAAAAAATGCATAATATAAAGCTAGCTTTAGACTTGAGGCTACCTAGAAAGTTTAGACAGGTCAAAAAAACATTTCTAACAAGGTTAGAAATTCTGCCTCCAAGCAGAACAACAAGCTGGGGGAAACTCCTGAAAACCTTTCTCTGCCTTTCTCAGTCTATTTCAAAGGCTGGTCTACCCATTCACAAGGTTTCACAAAGGTTTACAGGATTAAACATTTAAGAGTTAATAAAACACATTATCAATTCTACACTGTTCCTTTGTTTTTTCCCATCCAAATAGTAATTGTTTGTGAAAGGGCTGACACTAAAGAGCAACTGCCAGGGTTCATGCAAGTTCAATTCCCACCTGATCATTTTAATGATGCTTGGTGAGAATCTGTTTTTGTGGAATTAACCTCAGCTCTTTGTTGCCTTTAGTTATTTGAATCTGCATCCAAAGCCCATAAGCACAGCTCTACATACCCCAGTGAAAACGGAGACTGACATGAAACTTGGATTGATACAGATTCCTAGAACAAGCCTGTAATGTTGGCAGTATATTTATCTAAACATTTGTCCTTCCCCCTTATAGAAGGGGAGGGTTTCACCTCCAGATTCTCTTGCATGATGGTCCAAGAGCCCAAGGAGCCAACAAGCTTGGCAGTGCAGCCCAACACAAAGATCTCTTCAAGCACTCTGTAATAGGCACGTGTCTGCTGCACTGCCCTTGAAGAGCAGCAATTCTGGGACAATAGACAGGGGGGGAAGGGGAGAAATGGGTTTTGAACAAACAGAAAAGTGCACTAACGAGGAAGGAGCAGCAGAACTGCAAAAAAACTGAGGACAAATAGATTGGGTCACACGGAACTTGACTTTAGATAGTCCATGAAGCACTTCAGAGAGTCATGACAGCTCTGGGTGGTTGAGAGCACTCTGGTGGTGCATGAACTTTTGGTAGCTACTGGAAGACCTCACAGCCTGCACCCCAGTTTGGTCCCTATCAGGAACTGGAGGAAATTTGGGCCAAATTTCAAGCAGAGCTTCTGGTTCAGCTTCCTCCAGAAAAGCTACCTAGGTTGTTGAAGGCAAGCGGGGCAATCAAGTGATTTGCTATTAAACTGCACTGCTCCACAACAAACCCCTCATCTAGACAAAGCCTAGCTCAACCTGATCTGCAATAAGGTGGTCCTATTTTCCATCCTTCCCACAGCTCCATACTCCTGCCCCACCTGCAGCTGTCAGGGGATATCTGCTCCCTAAGGAACAGGGAGCCTACAGCACAGCGTAATAATGTGACCAGCAGGAAAGTGACCTCACCAATATCCATGCAAGAAAAGCACAGAGGGTAGTCAGGTTCAAGAGTCCAGATCATCAGGCAAGCCTTTGATGATGAGGCAGGTCCAAGATCAAGTTCAAAGTCAGGCTACAAGTCATGGTTACCTCCAGTGACCATTTCTAGAGTCATACACAGTTCAGTGATTGCTACGCAAGTCCGCAGCGATACAGCAGGCCCAAAGGAGCAGCACAGACCCAGGAGTATAGCTCAAAAAAGGTCTGAAGGCTCCAGGCTGAGCTTAAATGGGGGCTCTTGGGCCCACAGACAGCAGGTGTGGGTGGAGGTTCCAGGCAAGACTTGTTAGGGCTGTTAAGGCCTATTAGTGCACTCAGGGCCCTCAGAGCTGCAGACAGGCAAGAAAATTTAGAAAGCTGATTGGACTAAAGAGCAAGGATATTTTTTCTTAGTCAGCATCTGATGTGTGTGTGTGAGCTCTTGTGCTCAGGGAAGAAGGGACAGGGTGCAGGTAGGGGAAGGGGAGAACGTAGAACTGCTCAGACCAGACTTCCATCAGCCTAAAATGCCACAGAGCTGCCCTTGAAGAAGTTATGTAACCAGGCAGTAACAGGTGAAAAAGGACCCATCAAAAAATGTGTATGCTTTGATGGAAAAATGTGACCTCGTCTTTCAAGAGTTATCCTCAAAGATTTTTGCCTAACAGCTTGTATGAAGAAAAACCAAACCTTTCTAGACTGACGGCTAAAGACAAGCCTGTGTGCTGTTTTGTCTAGTCTTCAGTCTCATTCTGAAGTCTTTAAAAAGTGCAAAACCCATAAGCAACATCTGATACCTGACTTTGGCTCATATTAGTGGAACAGCCAGTACTCATTTGGTTGGGCATGTGATTTCATGGTGTTCACACAAGGTAGACTTTGCATGTGTGCTTGTAATGTACAAGAGCATTTTCCAGGGTCACCACTCAGGCAATTTCCAAATGAAGTCTGTAAATAAACCATCCATTTTGCAGCCCTCTCCCACAAGCAGCTCCATTCTTTAGTGGGAAGTGCTGTCACTCGTTTGGGTCTGCACAAGAGCCTAAAGGAGGAGCTCATAAATCATCTTCTCTCTCGTGCCACCGAAAATCCTCTACCTCCACGGCCTCCCATTGCCTATTGACAACCCCATCCCATAAGCAGTGGTCGTACACCTATGAAGAAAAACACTTTCTGGGGAGAAAAGAGTGATCTTGTGAAGCAGAGGTAAGAACTGGGCTTGTGCAGAAAAGCTCAGCTTCTGGCAAATAAGCCAGGAGGTGGAAAAAGAGATCACGTGGACTCTTGCATTGCATGAGGGTTCACTAGTCCTTAGAGCCCAGTCAAGCTGCACACCTTGTTGGTGGGGACGGGCTTGGGTGACCATGCAATTGTTCCAAATGCTACAGGAACATATGGCAAGAAGTGCTAAAGCCCTCTCCACATCTTCAGCAGGACTGATGCAAGAAAGGGCCGAATTTTGCTTCTAGCTGCGTTTACTAATATTACTGGTAGATACAACTGGGAATCATCTACTTATACTAGAAAATCACTGCTGTCACAGGAATATGCTCAGTGCTTCTGGACACAGGGGCACGGGGCGAGATTTATTATGTCAGGTTTCTGTCTGTAAGAGCCTTCTCATTCCAGTTGTTCTATATTTCTGAAACACACGGACTGTAGGGTTTTGTTGGAACACCACAAAATGCAGGTGGGGATGAATGCCACATCCCCGTATCATGCAGATGCTAAAGCTGATGGGGACAGGATTTGACACCTTGCCTCAAGTTCTCCTTCTACAAAGACTAAGACGGAAACAGAAAAGAAGTGGCTTGTTGCTTCCTCTCAGTGTCTGTGGGACTGTGGTGCCAACAAGACTGATGCAAAAGGAAACCATTTTCATTAGTTGTTAAAACAGCAGAAGCTTGTTTTACTTTGGCTGCAACCTCCTCCTGACTCCCACAGAGGAAGTATTCGTGCAATATTCCACATAGGCAGAATATGTCCAGTTCCTAGAAGTCCAAATACAAGAAACTGTAGCCCATTTTAGAAACTATGCTGATCTTGGATTATAAAAGTGAGAGGCAGTTTGCTTTCACGTGTAACCCTGGGATACAGTTCCTGAGTTCTTGTTCTTGCCTTGTCCTTAGGCTTTCGACAATCTTTGGCAAAACACATCCTTCTGATGTGTGCTTCACCTAGAAAACAAGGCTAATGACCACCAGGTGGAAGACGAGGCGTTATTGTTGTTTCATGGACAGCCTCCTACCCATAATAAAGGGGTACTTCTGAAGAGGGAAAATTGTTATTGCTGTTTTTTAAGCGTGCCTGGGCAAATTTTACTATGAGAAAAATAGCCACTATTCCACTATTTCTGTGCCTTTGCACCAAAGAAAATTAGTCAAGTGGCTTATGAAAGTGGCCACGTCACTGAGACAGAGAGGGCATATTGCATATTCACAAGAGTTTAAGATTGTTTTATTTACACTTTCATTGCTAGGGGCTGTGAAATGAAACAGAATTCTATTTACCAAATACTCTTCCTGGTGCAATAACTTAGAGGATTTCTCAATTAACACATGGAGCTTATGTATAAAAGACAGGAGGTTAAGCAACACTGCAGTGCCCAATGGACCATCTGGTGAACATTAGGATTGTCAATAAATCACGAAAGCACCAGTTCATCATGAAAATTCCATTTCAAACGACTGACAGAAAAAAAAAGGATGGGAAAAAACTCACAAAATTGGTATTTTCATCTTTTATAAAAACAGGAGCATCAAATAACTTTAATCTAATTTCAATTGTTTTATTGGTTCTCTTCTGATGACCACATGGCTTCACATACTGAATGTTTACCCCTTGGTCTTGCACACAAAACTATTATGAAATAACTTGGTACATCATGACAGGAGAAGCTCATCTCTTTCCTCTTAGTCTTTCTCCTCGCCATGGGTGATAACGTAACAGAGGTTCTTATAGTCAAGATTACCAGAGACATCTGGAGGGAAAGCAGCAAACATCTGGTTGATCTGCCAAGCAAAGGGGAGACAAGTGTTACAAACGCAGGACTGTGGGACAGCAGCTTGTACTGCTTTTCTCTTGCAACCCAGTTCAGTTCCCTTCTACTTTGATCCATTAACCGCTATGGAAAATATTTCTTAGCCTTGGTAAAGTGAAATAGGAATTGGGACACAATCAGTTAATACCGTACTGCTAGAATCCCAACAAGGTCCGTGTCAAAAAGAGCTCTCCCTGACATCCAGGCAAGCCCTGGCCAAATACTGTACTAAAGTCTGCACTCCATTCTGTTCTTGCCATGAACCAATTCCACTCAATCTCCTCGTCTGAAAATAAAGTCCCTCTGAATTCCTCCCAGCCAGCAGAATCCATGTTCAGTCTCACACAAACCACAAAGTCAGTACCTCATTTCAGAACTCATTTCAGATTTCAAACAAAATAACTCCCACAGAAATGGAAACCAGATCACAGTCCCCACCCAAAGCCACTTGAACTCTAGCAAATTCATTGCCCAGCTCTCCATAGGAAAGAACAGCGAGAGATAGGCCACGCTAACACTTGGATGGGAGTCCAAAGAATCTGTGAGGGAAAAATTTAGCCATGGAGCTATTCAGAAGAGATGCTTTGAATTGTTCCTAATTGCTGGAGCTGGCATCGGCCTTCTCTCAGTCTGGATTTCAGCTGAATTCATGCCTTTAAAGAGAGGCAAATACTTATTGCTGAACAGTAGCTGGAGATAGATCCCGTTTTTGAGTACAGGAGGAGTAAGGACTTACCTCTTCTTGGCTGAACCGGTCTGCCTGTGTCATAAGCATTTCTTTGATGCTGTTCAAATAAAACGGAATAACCTGATTAGAGGGTGATAATGGCACATGACAATTCAGATGGCAAGATCCCTCCTGAAGATGCATGAAAGAAAATCTGTGCGACCGCATAAATTAGAGCTGTTAATCCTTACATGATATTGTAAGAGATTTTCTGTGGGCGCCCATCAGTGTCGATGCCTCGCTCTGCCAACTTATTTTGCTTTTGTGACATTTTATAGAGGTTTAAAATTGTTTAAGGTTATTTCTCTAATTGAAATACAGCAATTTTGTATGCTCATCTTAACCTAAAATGGTAGGTTTTCTCACTTGCTGTTTAATGTTTGGATCACTTAACAAAACCAAAAGAGAATATTTTCTGTAAAATCTGAGGATGAAAGGAACAGAGCACGAAATGAGAAAGAGGACTTGAAAGAGAACTCCAACAGCTACCCCGAATCATCATCTGAGAATCCCTTTATTTGCATGCAGTCATTCCCAGAGGAGACTGTGAAACTGCATGAGACCTGTTGTATTTCACGGTACAATGTCTTGATCTGGAGTTACAGCACTGTAACAAGGAGCTTATCCCACACACAATCTGCATCCTCTGCAATTACATCAAAGAGAATATTTTGGGGACAGGCTCTCAGCTGATTTACCCTCTGTTTTCAAACCCATTGTGGGAAGTCAGTTGAGCGTGTAATTTTTTTACCTAAGTTTCTACGTAAATAGAAGTGCCGGGAAGAATGATTACTGTTTCTAGCAGAACCCCTTTCAATAAAATGTCTTTATGTTTCACCCAGTTCCTCATGTGCTGAGGGCAGTACATGCACAATGGGCTAGAAAGTCCACCAGTATGAACCCATTATATCACATAAACATCCCTTTCACTCGCACTAATAAGGTCCCCTTCCCGTAGAAGAATTCCTATATTAATCTCAAAGAGTTTGCATTCACACTGAAGATGCAGCGTTGTCTCCTTTTGCTACTATCAAAGGCATTTATACATTATTAGGATTTTTTCTAGATCAGTAAAAGAGACTATGAACCTGTGATTACAGCTGAGCAGTCTGTTGTGCAAAACCATCAACTGGAACAAGTACAGAAATCTGCTTTAGTTTGTAGATTTTTTTTAAAAGGCTGCCTTTTTGAAGACTTTGTTGTGGGGAGCGCAATAACTCTTCTGGAAACAGCCCTTTCTGCTTTCTAAAGTGAAGAGTTATTTCTCCTTTTTAAAGTGGATGTGTAAAACTAACTCTTTATAATAGTAATTGTGCCTGCACAGGAACGCTTCTATATGGGCAAAATTCACCTATTGTGGGTGCAGATATTCATGCAAAATAGTGAAGCTTGCCCCTTCTGCTCCCACAGACCATGCACCTTGAGTGAAAACAGTGACACAGATGAAAGTGTGGTTTTGATGGCAAAGCTACAACTGTACTTTCTCCCATCTCTGACACGCATGCTTTTTCCCCAGTAAAGGGCTACCACACAGGCATATCCCAATTTGCATGAGGCATATACACTTCTGAATTGCCTTCTTCTTGACAAGAAGTGCTCATTTGGAAGGACAGAATGGGAAAACTGAAAAAAAAAAAAAAAAGAAGTTTCTGGATGACTGAGGATCTTGCCTGCAAGGACAAGAGTGAAAATATCCATGCACGTTTTGGGACATACTCTGAAGTCACAGACAGAGCTTAAGCTATTGTGTATATTTTTCCTGCACTACTTTACCATTCTCTTTACTCAGCAAAGTCTTTCTTCATCTCTTTCTCTCATGTTGCTGTTTCTGTTTCCCTATCCTGGCCATTTGTTATGCAACTGCATTTTTTGAGGCGGAGTTCTCAAATAATCAGTGGGTGCAAGAGCAGCGAGATCATTCCCATCAGCACACCTTGATTATTGGATATACGTGCACTGGAGCAAACGACATCAGCAAATGTAAATGGGAAATGTGATCCAGGAAGAAGCTTTGTGAATAGAAGGAAGCATTTAACAGTGATTTTGTCAGATGTCACAAATAAACTTCATCACAGGCAGGTCTGAATTAAAAAGAGATCTGGGCACTATGTGTCTTCTGTGCACATGAGGGAGAGGGGAAAAGATCAAATATCTAATTATAATCTTGTGCTGCACAGCCCAGTAGGCTCTGGCACACTCGTAAGGAAGAAGGACTGAGTTAAGGATTTATGCACATTTTCCATTATTTATTTTATAGGGTAATGAACACTCACAATTTCCAAAGCCAGAGATTATGCACTTTTTTTCTTTGTGTATCTTGTTTTCTTTTTTAAAAAACTATTTGCTTCTCAAACAAAAAAAAAAACCAAAACAAAAAAAAAAATCTTCTGGGCAAAAAGGAATATCTATTTGCCTTGACGTAGGAGTCTAAATGTTATCTCTTGCCCTGGCTGACATCAGTTCCTTCTACAGTTACAAATACTTTGTTGCATTATTATATTTTCAAAACCATTTAAAAAGTCATCCGTGAAATCTCTGGGATATTTTTGTTTTCCAATGGGTTTGCCCTTTCTACAGTGGAGAAATCCAGGTGAGTTGAAACGAGCAGCACTCAACAACTGTGATGAGAAACATCCCCAGCTCAGCCAAACTCATCCCCAAAGGCCCAGGATGCATCTCAGCTCCCTGGGTCTATTTGCATCTGGTACAAATCTGAAAAGTTTTGTTGGCAGGGGTCAGCATGAGACACAGTTGATGTTGGCCTGACTCACTTTGTCCAACGAATGGCATTTAGGGCTGAATCATGCAACCTTTCCGACGGCGATGCCAGTTTACACCAGCTGAGAATTGGTCCTAAAACATTTTCCCTTTTTGACGTCAGGCTATAGGAAGGGTTTTATGTGTGCTGTAACGATGCAGACAAACAGAGTCTGTCATTGAATTTGGAAGTAAGTTATAAACTCCTGGAGCTTCTGGAAAGGTTAGAAGACTCCATCCCAGCTACCATCAGATGGACTGAGTGAGTCATTTCCAGACTAGAGGTGAAAACACGCAGAGGGAAGAGACATAAAAATCCCCAGAAGGATGTTAACTCCATGAACATAAAAAGAAGTTCTGATTAAAAGGTCAACGTGGCTGGTTTTGGAGAGAAACATTCCAGGATTTTTTAATATGGAGAAATATTATTTATTAACATTAACTGTCATATTGAAATGGCAGTATGAGCCAACATGAAAATTATTTCAAAACCTTCAAATGTCTAAATTTTGGAAGCATATGAATAGAAGCTAAACCTCAAAGACGTTCAGGGAATTGATTTAATGGTTTGTTCTGTAATGATCAACATTACCCTCGGGTCTAATAAGTAAACATTATGCTCTGTTGTGGTGATGAACTAAAACAATTGTCTAATGTTAGCAGTGCAGTGGGGGCGGGGACAAGGTTGACCTTTTCCATCAAGGAAAAATAAAAAGTATTTCTCTCTCATCTTAATTTTGGAGTCTGATACTGCATTCCTAATTTGCCCCAAACTCCAACTGGCTTCCAGCATCCAAGGAATGCAGAACTAGACACAGGGTGGCAAGCTGCAGATTTTGTATGCAGTATATTGTTACAGATAGTGGTGGGAAATAAAACATTTCATGGGTTTTGTATTATCAGAAAGTTGTATTTCATGGCTGTGATTTCACTACCGTGTGATCTGGCCTATCTGGCAACAGCCTACATTCTATTCTGATTGTCTGAATCTCCTCTGATGTATTTCTCTGACTGTTTTTCCCAAGCTGTTTGGGTAATGTTAACCCCAAAACAATTGGAACAAATGCTAACCCTCTGTTTCTTCTGATTGCCTGCTACATCCACTTGTGTTTTAATTAATTTAGACATTCTTTGGTGATAAGACTGTCTCTTTGCTTTTATTTTGCATATTGCTTACCAGAATGGGACTCTCATACCCACTGGGAATTAAGTGCCACTGCCACAGAAAAGCATATTGGTAACAGAAGGAAATACTTGTATTTTCAACTAACTTTAATGAGACATCAATAATTGCAGATAACATCAGAGAAAACTCACCTCAGAGGTTCTGGTAATAGGTTTAGTTTTCATTTACCATATTGCAACATTTGCAGAATTCCTTCATCCAAATACAATTTTGTAACTCATGGTTCCCTAATAAACTTCCTTTACATACTGTGCTTTATAAAATCTGCCTGAAATGGCTGCTGCAGTAAAAGTATAGACCCCAACTTCTCCAAGGAACTTTAGCATATGCAGAAATCTAGGCACATCAACCTGGAGCCATAGGTCAGACCTCCTCATCTACTGCCCTAATTTGGTATCATTTATCTTATTTACCTGAAGGCCTGCTTACACCATTCTGGCAGTGCAATAAAGATTTACACTTGTGCAATTAGCACTTAAAGTCCTTTTAAGCTGCTTTGTTGGTGTAACAGGTGGTGAATACAAATTAGGTCCTTCCCCCTTATTTAAAAAATAGCCATATTGCCAATAATTGCCATATCAATAGTATTATTTGGCTCCCACCAGATCTAGTGGAAATTCATAGTAAATTATTGTCTAGAAGCAGAAGGCTCAAACAGTAAACACATAACAAGGAAAATGTCCTTACTAAAACCATGTCCCAGGGTTAATTAAATTGATCACTTTTCTAAAAAGGGGACTAGTGATCCCATTTTAGTCAAGCTCGCTGAGAGTTGGGCACCAGACATTCATTTTCATTTTACATATGGAGTTAATCTACAAAGAGTCATGTGTTGATTTATATCCAGACCTTCAAAAAAGGCTATCTAATGGCCGACATGTGATTATATTTCCATTGCCTCTTGCAATGTCTGAAGACAATAACATCTCTTTGTTGGTATACAAACACATCCATACAATAGTCCAGACTTTTAACTCTGGCTTCCAAAGCTAAACGTTCCTCTGCGTGACAGTTTCTCTGTTTCTTATAATTCTGTGAAAAATAGAGCTTTTAAGCAGTTCTTTAAACCCGTGCAATTATTATTATTATTGTCATTATTATTCTGTTAAAAGGACTTGACTTACTAGTCTGCCTTTATGCGGCCTTTTCCTTCTGGGTCGAAAATCTTAAAAGCATTCAGAATGGTTTCTTCTGGGTCTGTGCCTAAAATTAATGAAATATAATTTAGAAGCCTGGATGTATTTCTGTAGCTGTCGAATACTTGCTAAGTAATTGCATTCACTTGAAAACAGTGCAAAATGGAGAATTCTGCAGTTGTGGGTTTGAAGACAAAGGTTCCGTAAGTTGGCAGCATTTGTCATGTCAGATAAACAATAGAGGTGAATAGTTCAATGCTCAGAAGCTTAAAAATAATAACTCATATCTATTCTATGTCTGCAGGAGAGAAAACTTCCACGAACTGGTCTCCAATATCAGTACCCAGAGGATTAGTGGCTTTCAGAAATGAAAATATAACAAACTGTTTCCATCACTGGCTTCCTTTAATCTTGTACTGTACGTTCCTTGTAAAAACATTTTTTGATGTTACTTGTTCTGCACTATATAGAGAAGAGGTTATTTCCCTCACTAAAGGAAATGGAGCTCATCATAACATCAGAATGTCAGTGGAACGCAGTGGAAACAGGATGATCAATGTGAAATGGTGATGTGCACTGAGGTTCTGTGGTGCACTTCCACTTAACTATCTCTTCATTAAGTGTTACTTATAGAAACAGGATGGTTTAAATCTCGGGACTATGGCTCTGAGATTTTGCCTCTGCTCTTTGCTGGGCCACAGACTTTTGGTATGACTTTAATTTCCTTACTCCTCTGTTCCCAGTAGTAAAATGATAGGAATAATCTTCCTTTTCTTCCACCCTTTATCTGTTCCATCTATTTACGCTGGAAAAAAAATTTGGGTCAGGAACCAGTTTTCACAGTGCCTTAATCTCAGCTGGAGCTTCTGACTGTTCCCAATCCTGAGTATGTTCACTCACAGTCAGTTTCAACCCACACCAAAGGATACACTATATACTCTGTTTCTGACTATTCCCCAGTATTTCAAAACATTACAGACATCTGTACAGTTATTTATAATGGCAGAAACCAAATTTACAGGCAGGTAGACTGACCCACAGACAAATGAAGCTTCTTGGGATGCTGATGTGTTGGAAGTATCATTAGAAAGAGGGAGTAACTCAAAGAACTGCAGTTTCAGAGTTTGTTTCAAAGTTGAGCAGAGGCAGAAGCAGAATAGGACCCGGTGGAGATTCCCTGCTCTAATGACTGCACACGCTCCTGACGCCTTCTTTGTTTTCTTTGTTTAAAAGGTTTCACAAGGATTAGTAATAGCATCTTAGTGGGTAGAATAGTGAATAAATCTAAAGCTACATGGCCTCCTTGTCACACACTGGCCGTGTGTATATTTTTGGCAAGCTGAAGGCAATGTATTCAAACTACAATTAATATACGATCGATACAAAGAGCATTGGCATTTAATGAGTGTTCTGATTGTCCCACGAAGAGAAACATCTTCCAGTTCCAAGGAAAGGCCTGCATTTTAAGTAGTCACCACTGTGGGGGGGATTTTTTTTTTCCTTACTGTGTTTCACATTTTCTACTCTGTCATAGCCTTGGACTTTGGCTTTGAAGAGAAGCAATGCAGCAGGCATTCTTTATTGATTAGCTGGTAAATAAAGCGGTTTCTTTGATGTGCGGCATCTCTGTTTTCTGTACAAATTGTATTATTCTGACTCCCTGTAGAAACAGCTCCATGTGGTTGGCATTAACATAAACCGAGTTTTGTCAGCTGTTCATCTGGCATCATAATCTCAATATACAAAGCTAAAGCTCGTCCCAAAAATCCCAGCTTCCCTTTTATGACAGAAATCAATTATAGCACAACAAATTTTACTTAGAAAGCACCTTTCACCAAATTCTCTGAGTGGTACTTAGCTAATAAAGAGTGTTGCAAAATTGCCATATCCACTTCCTCTAGCCCTTTCTCCCTTTCTAATTGCACTACAAAGGCTCTTCATCCCAATTAGTTTTGATTGGGAATGTGCAGTCTTTTGGCTCTGCTTCCTTTGCATGACAAACCCAACCAGAAGGGCATGACAAGCACAGCTGTGATTTTCCCTTCACCAAATGGAAATTAAAAAAAAACCCTCCTCCTCTGTTAGTAGCCAAGAGGAAACCTGCAGACAAGAGGGGTTCACTCCACCATTCACCTTCCTGTGCTGGCTCTGCTTCCAGGCCACACAATCAGCAGGGCCAGACTCTTTGCCAGCTTCAGCAATCATAAGGGACCAGAAGGGAAAGGGAGAAGAGCTCATTTCCATGCTCTGTGCCATCAGGAGCATCACAAATAGACAGGAACAGGTAGCAGGGCACCCCACAAGAAACAGTCAAATATCCCAGAAAGAAAATTATAGAAAAGGGCACTACCTACTCTGCAAGATGACATCCGGAATGTAAAAGTGGAAGCACCAATGTGATCAGGAGAGATCAATGTCTGGGTAATAAAATCCCCTCCTCAGAGTCTGCCTACAGCCTTCTCCATCACCTCTTCTGCCTTCCAGACCTGCCGTGCTCCTTAGCAATACTGTATTTCTTTGAGGAATGGCTACATTAATTCTTTCTCTCAGACCTCTCTACTTTCTGTTCCAACCTCTTCACTGAAATTGTGCTCAGCAATATAAACCCAGAGGCCAGCAGCAATACAATAAATGTTTTGAAGAAGATGGGATCAGATCTTTCCATTTCTCTGTGCATTAGTTATTATAACAAACTTCTGGAATGTGCTTGGCTAAGACCAACCTTGCTTTGAAGGTCAAGGCTTTCACCTGTCTCTAATGCATACAGGAAAAAGTCTAGAGGTTTCTCTTGGCCTCACACTCCCTCTCTTGCAGTTTCTGGCCATTAACAGTGCAAGAGACACGACTGAACTATTGACTCCCACAACAAACTTCCTACCCACCTTTTCTGAACTCCCCGCAGTGATCCCTATATATTCTGTGGCAATGGGCAAAATCCCTCTCCCTTATCATTGTAACTACACTGAGATTAAACTATTTCAATTTATCCACTCTTCTGAGAGTCATTCAGCGAAATCTTCATCCAATGAGAAAATCACTATTGACCTCAAGTGAAGCCAAGGCTGGGCCACTGGGTTACAACTAATACAGAAAATGAGAGAAGGCCACGTTGCTCCTTCTTGCCCTACAACCTCAAGGATGATGCAGAGGTTGTGTTCGCAGAATGAGCCGAAGGAGTGCAGAAAGTTTTTTTGTAGAAATACTGAAAATACTTTAAAACCAGCTAATATGAGCAACAAACTTCAGCCGGGGAACCTACTGACAGTGAGTAACTCGACTGCACTGTGCTCCAGGCTGCTGTGATCTCATTACTTTCTGGACCTCAACCTACCAATTTCATGTTAGCTTATGTAAGCTGAAATCACCCCTTTGAATTGTCCTCTGGACCGTCCCTTAGCCTTTGCATACTTCAGCTCTGTCTGCAAAAATGGAGATCACTCCTTGCCTTTAAGCATTGTTCTGTGGATACATTATTATAATTTGCAAGGTGCTGAGATATTTCAGTGCTGAGGATCTTTGACAGATACCTCTCCAACCCCCCAAAGGTACTTACCTTTCAGCTTTTCCCCAAACATAGTAAGGAAGACAGTGAAGTTAATAGGACCTGGCGCCTCCTTCACCATGTCTTCAAGCTCTTCATTCTTGACATTCAAACGACCTGCAGCAGAGATCATTTTTCATAATAAATCACAAATTGTGTTTCAAAAAACGATTCCCATTCATCTCCTCCCACTGGGGAGCTCAGGGCTCTGTGCAACTTTGCTAATAACATGGTAGAACACAGCTCCAGAATACCCCAGTGTAAAACAAATTGGCAGAGCTGGCTCTAAGATCAAAGGGTGACTGAAGGAGTAAGAAGGATAAATAATACAGACGTGGCCAGCAGTGGACAAAAGAAGGGGCACTTCCAAATAAACTGCGTCTCTTTCTTGCTTTTTGTTTTTACCTCAGGTGAAATATGGGCCCCAGTGATATTAATATAGCAGAGTTCAAAGTGACTGAAGTGCATCCAAGGTCTCAGTCTTTGTCCTCCTTTATATTGAGATGCCTTTCTGAGTAGAGAGCAGATGGATGAGGTGAGTAGTCATATCCCTTCCCCATCCTTGTGCAGTCCTGTTGATGAGAATTTAGACCCTGGCAACCCTGCTCCAATGGAGTAGTGATTTGCTGTGACTGTACTTTATAGGCACTGAAGGGCTTCACTGAACAGGAAAGATACCAGAACTTGGCCTTAAGAAATAAATATTTCAGGGTAACAGTAGCTACAGGCCAAATTTTGCAAACCTCATTGTCACAATAAAGAGTTCAGGAGCTTCTGCTCTTTGCACTGGCTCTGCTGGCGTCTGATTCCACCCCAGGGAACACTAAAGATTCTTATCAAACTCTTTTTAATGAGATCCAGATGGCAAAAGCCCAAATGCCTACATCACTGCTGAAGCCTCAAACGTTGCAACAAGGATACAACTCCAGGTTTGGGATCATGAGCATTGTGATTTTTCCTTTCCTTAGGAAGATTTGCTTTCATCTGCTTGATATTATCAGGATTGTGATGTGCGCGGAATGGACAATACCTCATCTTTCGACATCTACATTCCACCCCACATAAATGCACAACAGCACAGAACCTCACATGAAGTCCTCCTGCTTTTGTGTGGGCAGAGGGGCAGTTAGACCATGACAACACCATTAACTGGTAGATATTGCACGGCTCCTAGATGAAAAAGGTGCAGCCTGTGAAGCCGGGATTCACAGGCAAATCAGAAATGCCTGGCATGGACCCCTGCTTGGGTGGGCTTTTTATGGAATAGTTGCAGGGGAGGGATCAGTGCCTCTGGAGAGCTGCCAGCCCCACAGCTCTGCTGCACCCGCCAGTGAGTCCCAGAGAGACCTTCATTTTGCTGCTGAAACAGGCTGCTCAGGAGACTTCCCAGCTGGAGCTACGCGGAAAGACAACAACTACCACAAAGGAGGAAGATGGAACTGAACAGGCTTCCTTTTGCCTCCTGTGCATCGCTCTACTTCTCCCATTCTCATTCGAATGCAAACTTTTCTTATGTGCTTGAAATTTAAAATGTATTTCTTTGAAGTATTCAGTAATTACCACCAGTTTACCTAGGGCAGCAAATGTGTCTCTCAAGTCTGCTTTGTCAATAAAGCCATCCCTGTTCTGATCCATGATGGTAAAAGCCTGTTGGGAGAAAAGAGGAAAATTTATTTCCATTGCCATGTTGCCCTGGACAGTGCTACCATCGCTCGTACCAGTCCAGGGGGCCATCACAGTCACGCTGGAAAGAAGAATATTGAACTTCCTTTGATTCATCCACATCATTGCACTTCCCTCACTTTCAGCACATTGCTCTATCTTGGCAAGGGGCTTAATTAAACCCACCCAAACTTCTTCTTACTAAATTAATGCTCAGTGCAGTGTGCAGCTGGGCTGAAGCCAACGCTGGCAGCTCCAGCCATTCAGGCCTTAACCCATAAGAGTGTGAATCAGGGAGGATTTAGTCAGTGTTTTTGGCTCAAACAGTATAGCTTTCCCATAGCTCACTCCTTCGTGCAGCTATCACGCTCTGTGAAACATTTAAATACTCTAGATCAAGCTACAGTCAATTTCTTCTGGGCCTCAAAATGATCCTTCACACAGAGATAGCTGAATTTTCAAAAGTACAGAGAAGAAATGTAGTTTATGTATTCAAGGTTTGTTTCCCTTTCCAATAAACCATATCCTTCAGACTGTACTCTGTGCCCTGACTGACCTTGATATGTTGACCTTAAATACTTCTTTCAGGCAAAATTAAACTTTTAATAGAAAAAAAGCCCAGTTATTTTTCTATTTTCATCCAACACGGAATTTATGTACTCTACCCATTATTTACCAAGCCAGCTAACTGCCTGTCTATTTATTTACCTGTCTGTCTATTCGCTGTCATCACACTTTTAATGTTTTATTGATTTTGAAAGATTTTAATGACCTGAAATTCCCCTGGTCACAGTACGAGGAATATTAGTAGAAGCAGGCATGTCTCTGAAGCTGGCTGCCTGACGTGCCCATCAATATGAGAGTGTATCTTTACAATGACCAGGAGTTATCCTTACTCCAGTATTATGATGAAAGACAGCATTCTCCCGAGAATACAGCTAGTCCATCGCAGCTGCAACGTGCAGAGTTTTAACATCTACTGCTCTGCAGGGTGCACTTCCTTCCATGATAGTATTATATCAACATATCTTCCTGCAGTTTTACCTCCCATTTCTTACAAAGCCCCACTGCTCACATTCCAGTTTGCCCATGCGATTACTTGCAGCGTGCATGTTCATAACCCTTCATTTACCTGTCAGACCGTCACCTAATAAAGAATTAAGCCCAACTCCTTAGAGCTGAAAATGAACTTGTAGCTATTTATCACATTTGAAATTGCTTTGGAGATGTGAGTTACCAAAAAGGGGGGAAAACATGAATAATTTAAAATGACAAACCAGTTCAAAATGTGATGGCTTCACAGACATCCTAGAATGTCCACTCAGAAAAAGAGCATAAACTCATACAACAAATTATCTGTCTTTAATATGCTCCAGCTTTTATGCGGCCAATTAGATTTGCCTCCTCGAAGGCAACTGGTCAAAGAATCTACAATACATTATAATACTAAATTATTTGGGAGCTAAAAGATGCTTACTTAGTTCATCTCAGCATGTTGTTTTGTTTTATTGGCATTTATGGAGAAAGTCAGCTGAGGACTTCTTGGTATTTTTGTTTCTAGTTTGTGGGCAGTATTAGAAGGGCACAGAATAATATCTTCTATTGCTATTGTGGAAGAGTCCACTAATTAATGCCCTGGTTCAATAAGGCATCTTTATTCAGGACGACACTTGAGCACATAAGACTATTCTTTGAAATATCATTTAAACTTAACTTTAAACATGTGCTTAAGTGTTTTCCTGAATCAAGGCTCAAGTGGATGAGAGGATAATTTTCCTTTATTTTGGGGTGGGGGCTTTTCAAATAAGTCAACAGCTTGAAACAGGAGAGGGAGAGGGGGGAGAGAATGAGGAAAAGAAAGAATGAAAGAAAGAATGAAGGAAAGAACAAACAAACACACAAGGAAAATGATATACCAGCCAAAACCACAGAGATGATTCAGAAAACAACTGTGTGTTCTATTAAAGCAAATGGAGAATTGAATAAGGATAGCAAACAAAACCTATGTTATTCATTAGCAACAACAGGAGACTATAGAGAACAGCAGAATAGTCACCAACCTCTTTGAACTCCTGGATCTGGGTTTGTTCAAACATAGAGAATACATTGGAACCACCTTCTATCTTCTTCTTGGCCTTTTTTGGAGCCTGTAATGCAAATAACATCAAATATACACTACTTTGTCTGTTAAGCGCCCATGAAAACAAATTCCACCTTCAACAGAAGGTAAAATATATGTAGTCAAGTAATACAAGAAGACTGTGTTTTGTTATGACAAAGCTTTTAATCCAATCATATATAGATACATATATGTATATAAATGGGATAAAAAATGTTGCTTTAGTCACAGATAAATCTCTCACTGAGGTGTTTTGCCATTCCCTTGCTCTGGCCTGGAACCTGACAGCTCAGACAAACAAGGGCAGCTTGCCACTGTGCTGCCCTGGAAAGGGTGAGGGACCCAGAGTGTGACTCTGCATATCACAGCTGGTCCACTGCTTGTTTCCCCAAGGAACTGCCTGATGCTTGGGGGGAGTCACCTACGCCAGAGCGTTTGACACAGAATTGTCCCCTTCCGCACGGGCTTTTCAGAGCTTTGTACTACAGGAGGAGTGATGACAGCTTGCAGTCTTGCTCAGAGATATAAGCTAAAATTCCCAACCTGCTCTTCTCAAGAAATGCAAGGAATTCAGGTGAGTGGCTACAGATAGCCCTGTCCTCCCAGCTCCCACGCAGGGACGGGCAGTGACACAACATGACAGCCTGCATGAGAACTCTAGTTCAGGAGCTATGGAGGGCAATTATGTCAGTTCCTACTCGCACAGAAATGTTTAGAAGCCTGTTCTGTCTGGACCAACACTGACTGAAGAGACTCTTCCTGTGAAGGAAGGACAATCTGTATTCTTGCACCAACTTACGACACTACACTACATTGCCTCACTTGCCATATAATTTTAATATTCCAGATAGTCATCAAATAAAAGGGTGGGCCTGCTTTTATCACTATTCTGTAGTCTGAAGACTGAGACAGAGAAAGACCAAGGAAAGAACTACAATGGTATCTAAGAAAAAAATCAGACTAAGACTAAAAATCAGTCAGAACTAGACTTTATTATCTATCTTTGAATAAAGGCCCAAGCAGCTTGCCTAAGACAATGCAGTTCTAGTTCTGTAGTAAAGAATAAAATCTGTGATTCCTAAGGATTACAGAAATGTTTTAACCACAGCACTATCCTTACTTGGGGCAGGATAATGAGCTGTAGCTCCTTCTGAGTTCCCTTCCAGACAGATTATTTTTTTTCTTTATCATTTTTACTTTTAAACTTCATCATCATGGTCCCACCTGGTTCTCATGTCATGGAAAATTAGTCTTACTTAGTTTGGGCTATTCTGCATGAAACAGAAGGCAACTTCTACTGTCTCCTTTCATCAAAATAAAAAAGCCTGTGAAAGTTCAAATTCAATACTGATTTCAAATATCCTGAGGAACAGAGCAGCTCAAGGAAATATTCCCACTTGACTCTGTTTGAAGTGTACATTGTCTGATCAATTTAATTTGCCAGGCAGATTTTCTGCACTCAGCCACCCTGGTTTAGATCCCAGGTTGAAAATTAGGGCTTTGGTAGACACTCATCCACATACCCACACTCCAGAGCTGTCAAGTTCCAATCAGCTAATGCAAAGCATTAAAATCTGGAAATAGAAATGGAAATTAAAAGAAAAATGTATTTGTAGTGAGGATAAAAATAAGGATAGAATGACACCACAGGCACGGGGAAAAAAAAAGTGAATAAGTGGAATGTTTAATGAATGTAGAAATATTGATTTTGGAATAAACAGATTCCCTCCTCCTCCTCCACATGAAATAAGTGTTATTTTGAGCAGGAATGGGCAATCTTCCATATAACGTGAGGTGTCTGGCGGAGGTTTTCAACACTTCCAGATCGAATGGAAATATTAGGAACAATCCTACGTATTTACATGTATTTGTTCCCCGAGGTAAAAGGAAAGCAGATGTTACCCAGCAGAATGCATTACAAACTGTCTGGGGGAACTGACCACAGGGCACCAGGCTCAGCGTTTCGGATGCGGTGGCAGAACTGGTTCTCCTGTGCTCGTGCAGCTGGTCTTTATGAAGACAAAACACGCTTTACTGTTCTCCATGTTCTACTCTGACCATATTCAACATGATAATAAATATTCTCCGTGCTCTTAAGCCAGCACCACAACGAGGACAGTGGGCTCCAGCTCCAGGTTTTATTAACTTTAAATGCCAAACACTGGCAATACCTCAATTATTCCTCAGTTTAATGGGCTCTCTGTGTTGTAAGGCTTTAAACTGGTTTGTAGCTATAAGAAAGGATCAGATAAATCCAAAATCTGTGGTTCAGTATCTATTAGAAACAGGCCAGCAACACAAAAAACACCCAAAAGTTTCTTTACATTACTGAACTCCTATTCGAGGCAGAAATGACTGAAGAGCAGTTATCCAGAGAACAATGACTGTACCAGGAGAAATTCATCCTAGCATGGTATTTGTTCAGTGTTACTCTCTGGTTAGTCTTGTACAGGGATGATAAAGGAGACCAGTGCCTGTGTCTCTCAATCTATCTTTAGTTTTTCAGCTGAAGCTTTGGGTGTTGATCCTATTTATGATCCACTCACTTGTGGAATGGGGCTGAGACCACCAATGCATTTCACAGGGGCCCACGAACAGCTGTTGGATGGGAATGGCTTTCCATCACCAGTTCCAAGCTAAGTCTTTTGGCATCAAACAAAAGTACAAAGCATCTTGGATTATCAGTCTCATAGTTTTTGTGTACACAGTACTGTGAATGTAATTTATCTGCTCTGAAAGGCTGGGAAATTCATAGCCACAGAAGGAAGCTGCCCCTTGATTTTGCATGACTGGTTGGTAGGCAGGCACTACGGAGAGGAAGGCTGAGAGGTAAGTAGATGGAGCAGGAATAGAATACACCGCATTGTCACTGTCTTTCTGGTGGGTAAGTCAAATTAAAAGGCAGCTCTAGGAGAACAGAAATAGGTCTGTGTTGCAGTCTGACAACTCCAAACGTTCCAGAATGTTTTAATGAATTGAATCAGGATTCTGACACCGGAGTATCTCTCTGAAAGAATGGCATAGTAAAAAGAGCCACACAGAACTGAGCAAACATACGGTTTGTAAACTGTCAAGGATTTAGTAGGTGACCTACAGAGGAGCAAGCGAGTGACTGACACATCAATTCTGGCTGCCTTGATTTCCCCACTTGTAAAATGCAGCGTGTGGAGCTGCACTTTGCAGAGATGGCTGCTCTGTCTTTGCAACACGTGCTTTGAGACTGACATACAAAACGTGCCAGATGAGAAACTGAAGAGCTGAGGGTCCCCTGGGCTCGGATTCCGAGGCCTCAATAGCACAGCAGTGGGAAGAATGTTGCAACAACTGAACAAGCCTATTAATATTCCTGCCTGAGTGTATTAATCATCCCATTGTGAAGAAAACAACACTTCACTTTGGAAGAGAAACCACAGGCTTGTCGTGTATCACTCATTTGTCTTACTAGTGTTAGCACTCTCTCAATGAGCCTGGCTTTCAAAGGGTCCTTTTTTTTTTTTTTTTTTCCTCCATTTGGTGTTGGTTTGATTTAGAAGCCTTAAATGAAAAAAAGGAGCCATACAAAATCTGGTCCCAAGAAAACTGAAAACTCTGTTGAATGAGGCATTTGCTTTGAGCTGAGTTTTCCTCACTGAGGTTCTTTCTATTTCTCCTCTCTGGCAGTGTCAGGGAGCCAGAGAGAACAAGGACAGTGCAGTGACACAGGCAGAAACAATGAGCGTGCACTGCCTTTGCCTCTCTGGATATAACAGGGATTCATTTTTTATACGTTGCAGAGGGGTTTTATGTTCAAGTGAATCAGAGTGAAGAAACCTCAGATTTCAGGGTGACCTAAAAGGAAAGGGGGCAGGGAATTAGTTTATGTTTCTAAATGCAATGGAAGGAGCTGAAAATACCTGGTTGTTACTTCAGAACGTGAGGCATTATCTACCCTGACAAATTCCTAAAAGGCTGGCGCAAGAGCAGGTTCATGACACAGAGACACAAAGGAACTGGCACTGGATTATTGCAGCACTTTATCATCTCGGACTCTCGGTGAATTTTGCAGACAACCCAGATAGTATGGCAAAACAGACAAGCTGCTGCAAGACAAACCAAGGCACTGCTCCAGAAGTGGCGCTGCTCTGCACTGACTGCTCAGGTGTGCACACTCCTACCCTCTAGAACGTAGGAAGGAACCCACCTCCTTAGCATTTGCTGCAGAGCAAAAATGTCTCCACAGGCTGTCAGGAAAAACCAGCAGCGCTGCCAGAAGCCACATTTTTGGCTTGGTTTAGGGAAGTGAGTTCCCTGTTTGACCCACCATGCTTTAAAACACTCTGAAAATACTCTGAGTAACTAAAGATGACATAGTTTGATACTCCTGACAGCCAAAGTTAAAGCACGAGCAGAAACACTTCCCCACTCAGCAATTTACCGTGTCTTCTTTTAATTTTTTTACCAGAGAAGACACCAATGGGTAAGCAGGTCTCCTGGGAGGGAGTCCTTCAGAGAAAAAGAGAGGTACACACTATTAACAGCCTGACTCTCTAGTCCTGTACCCCTGTGTGTTCATTCAGCCCAGGGCAAAGTAGACATAAGACAGCACCAGCTTTACATTGCACTGCTTCACATTTTATACTTCCTTCCTCTGCAACTACGTTTGTGACTACAGAAAAGGCAGAATCATCCATCATCTTGCTCGGATTCTGTCCCCTACTGTGATCCATGGTATGAAGTTAAATCTGAGTTACAATTACTTTTTCATCCCTCACACTCTTTCCTTGTTTTTTCATCTACTCTGGGATCTCTGTGCTGACATTTCCTGTCTTTGAATTTTTGTTATCATTGAATCCAGCTTCTGAATCAGAAGTTACTTCTCAGGTCCATCCAAGGGATTTCTGCAGCACTGGACAGGACTTGTGTAGATTACTGTTTCACAAGTTTGCTCTGCTGAGATAATTTACTCTGCATCTGCACCCCAGATCCCGGTATGGCCAAGCCATCATTTTTTTAGTGTGGTTTAGGTCCTTGTCATGGCAGGTGAGCAGCAAAAGGCCAAGCCAAGTGCACGCCTTTGAGGGAACAGTCTAGGGGAGCAAGCAACATAAACTGCTCTAAGGGCACAATTTGCATTTCAAACAGCCAACAGCCTCAGATCATTCAAATAAAAACCCACGTTATCAGAACTGAGAAACAGAAGATCTTTTTATTACCTGCTCTTCACTCACAAACAGATCCCTCCCTTCTCATCCTCACTCCATCTCACATGTAGCCCCAGCCTCCCCCACACTCACACAGACACACACCTTTGATCCCTGCTAGATACAAATATCTGTTGGACTGCATCCTCCCTGCTTCACACTCCCATACAATAACGTTTCTACTTTGCCCCACATAAAATCCTTTCCCAATCAGTCTCCTTTTTTCTCTTGCACAGATATACAGAGAGAATGCATTCTCTCCCAAACCTTATCCTGGAACAGCAGATAACCTCTCCAACCGCAGACTGCTCAACCTCTATGACCCAAAATTCCCCACCCAACAAATTTTCTTCCTTGGCATATATATACACGTCCTCCTCCTTCACGTAAACAGGTGACTAGTCCCTCTCTATGTACAGTTCTCCACGCTTACATGTACACACACACATGCATGTGCAGGGCCATACACAGAGACTTCAACAGTTAAACCACTGGCCACATTTTCCACCAGTGAAATCAGCCTTGCTCCACAGAGGTCGGTCCTTGTGTCAGTCCAGGTGGCACATTCCAGGCAGTTAAGCAGCCTGCAAACCACATCTGATCAGAATGCAATCTATTTTGGGGACTGCAGTTCCCTTCAGCATACAGAATTTGCTACAAGGTGTCACTCGAACTGAATAAACAACAGGAATGTTTTGGGAATGAGAAAAAGGCTTCCCTCTCCGCTTCCCCTCCTCCTCTCCATCAGCACCGAGCACGTGGGGAGACATCACAGACCCAACTTCACTGAAATTCCCTGGAATTAGCGGAGAGCTGTAGACAGTTCTCAGAACTCCATTCCACAGCACTTGTGTGGTCTGCTCTTGTTAGAAGAATTATCTCCCTGAACCCTGCCTCTCTCGCTCTCATCAGCCCTGGATGTCAGAGCCTAGTAGCACTGCCTGACTTGTAATTATTTTTTACTATGCTGCTTTGTCTGCACTAATCCTTTGAAAGTAGCTTTACTGCACATCTGAAATATTATGATGCTATAAAACCTCTGTAATATTTATAAATCCCTTAAGACATCATAAAGAGAGAAAAAAACCTCCCCACAGAGTTCATCTAGCATAATTACATATACATTTCCCTCTGATTAATAAAAAATGATCACTTCCTTATGTAAAGATATTCTTCAGCTTTCTTTCATTAAGGCTATTTTTTTTCTTTCCATTTTAAATCTGTTTCATGTGTCCCTGTATAGTAAGGTATCTCGGAAGATATTTTCCCAAAACAAAAGGCAGAATGAAAAGAACCACCACAGAGAATTGTCAGTCGAACCGGGAGTGAGTAGACACAATAGTCTCCCACAAAATTTTCACATCTCCCAACTTAAGCAATTTCACCACCAAATGTCCTGAAATATCTTCAGACATCAAGCGGTGTTGTGTGACGTTGATCTAAATGCAAGGGAAGAAAGCTGGTAAGTAACATTTTAAAAAAGAAGGGAAAAAGAAAACCTAGGATCCAGCACTCATCCTTCACCCCACAAAAGTGTTGGCTTAGACTTTAGTGGAGCTGATTAAAGGCAAACCTGTAAATCCACAACTGAAGAGGCATAATCAGCAAAAGGCACTGCTCACTTGTAAAACAGTGGTGAAGAATATGAGTAGTGGCTTGTGTGCTCAGTGCGAAACCACTGACACGGGGCTCGCACTGACTGAAACTGGAACCTAGTTTTGTGTGTAGATTTTAGAAATTACTTTGAATGTGGCTTTATCCTGCTCAGAACAGCACTTGGAGCACACTCACCACCTGCTTAAATGGGATCAGGTTTGAACGGAGCTTTGAAAAAGCTTTTCCTACACAACTCCTTCTCCAGTGCTTTCCAGAATCAAACATTCCATAGCCCCACAGAGCCCTGGGCAGCACTGCTTTAAGACAGCCTGAAAAGGACCTGCCAAGAGGAGAAAAATAAGGAAAGAGAAGATCACCATCATTTTCTTTTTTAATATTGTTGCAGTCATTCCTCTGAATTTGCAGAAGACAAAGACAGAGCCAAGTGTGTCCAGTGCTCCTTAAGCAGAAGTTCTTCTTTGCTCCTTGGAATCACATCAAGCGCGCTTTTGGTGCGGAGGTGGCTGTTGGAGCCCCTGAGCTACAAGCCATCAGTGAGCACGGCAAAGACAAGACACAGAAACTCCTGCAGTACTTCCTACTTCTTCCCAGTCTCAAGAGCAACAGTTATAATTACAGAAATACCTATTTCCCTCACTCTCCACCACACCATAGCGGACCTTAGCACTAATTAACACCAGTGGTGCCAGTCGTTGCTGCCCCACTCTTGCAAAGAGATGCAGGAGCTCTTCCCTTCAGTAACTGCATCCATGTTCCCTGCCTTACTCATTCGTTATACACATGCAGAAAAGTCCTTGGAAGTTCACAGCTCACCCTATGGGATATATCTGCACTCTGGATGCGATACTAAGCATGAGATTTGATGTGGTCCAGTGTGACCACTCCTGCTCCCTTTGAATTCTTAGGGTCAGAAAGAAATACAGAGATAAAGACAGACATGGGAAGGAATAAAACCTACCATACTGCTGCTGCTCCTTCCACCCCCTCTCCGCCAACTAGTCAGTCAGCAAACACAATGCCAGTTGTCTCTTTATATAGTGTCACCAAGGAATAAAAATATGCCTGCTCCAAGTTTAGACAATAGATGTAAGGTTGGAAAAGTGCAGTAATTGGATCCCAATACCATTCCAGGCATCTGTTCCACGCACGGCTTTTGCTTTCACAGAAATAATGCAGCAGATGAGCAGAGTGGGCAGTTGGGAGGCAACTGTACAGCACTCACAATATGCTAGAGCTGAAGGGGCTTTCCCATGTACCTCTAAATAACCAACACAGAGCACACACTAAAAAATTTTAAGTGGACATGGCATCCTGAAAACACAGAGTGAGAAACATGCTTCTTGAGAAAATGCAGCAGAAACCAGCAGGAAGTCCAAACCACTGAGATGGCTGGTAGCTCCAGAGCCTGGTGTGGGCATTCAGAGCTCCAGGAAAGGGCCTGAGGTTCCGCAAAGGTGCATCTCTAACTGGAAAAGCACTGCTCTGCAGGTGGCAATAAAGTGACTTGGATCAGGTCTGGTTTCCCTGGATCTGCCACACATGCTTGAAGTCCAGGGGCCAGACCTTAAGCTACTACAAATCAATGGAGAGTCATGGACTTCAAAGCATGAAGAAAGAGATATTAGTAACTAATATAGTGTTAAGAACAGGAAAACAGAAGGCAGCACAGGAATCACAAGGGCTGTGCCTCCTGGGGAATGCTCATGGACATCAGTGCATTCCATTTGATTCATAAATCACGTTTGGCATTATCACAATGAGCCAAAACACTAACCAGTACAAAATGGCACCATTCCACAGACCAAAAAAATCATATTTCCTAAAAGTCTAATCTGTATCTGTGAGAGTATCTATACAGGACAACCGGTGCATTAAAAATAGCAGAAACAATAGGTTTTCAGGAACTTACGCTTGTTTACATCAGTCACACCAGCCTTAAGTCACGAAAGTGCTTAACCAACCAGCAGAACTTTGAGACAGACATACATTTAAGTATCTAGTTGAACAAGGGCCTTGCTTTTTCTCCAGGTCCAGCCCCTTGCAGTGCTGTCATCTCTAATCTTAGATTTGACTGCATGCTCTGCAGGGCAAGGACTGTTTTAGCTGTTGCAAAGCACCTTGAACACCTACAGGGATAATTAAGTAATAAATAAGCATAATACAATTCATCTGGCTTTAGTGAAATTGTCGTGGATACAAGCTGGAAGTCAGCCCAGTGTTCATCATTCTGAATTCAGTGACATTATAGCAATACCTAGTGTAACACAGCATAAAAATAAACCCCTCGGTCTACGTGCCTGCAACCGCCTACTGGACAGCAGAGCCAGGTTTGTAGAGTAGATTGAGTGTGGTAATATGAAAAACTCAAAGCCAGGGTTTTGATGGAAATCCTACTAATTTCAAAGGTTCGTTTTGATAAAGACTTATCACGTCCATTGGATTAGATCCTGATTCAGCAAAGCTGTTAAACATCCACTTTGCTTTAAGGAGGGAATATTCCCAGTGAAATCAGCAGAATGAATCAGTTGCTCAAGAAGGGCCCAGGATTCCATCCTGTGAATTTTGTGTCCTTTTTTGGAAGAATAACATATCTTTTCAGCCATTAATTTCATGACTTTGTCCTAACAGCTCTGTTAACAGATACTTTGTACTGTTTCTTTAGGAGTTTTTGTTTTCTCTTATCTTGTATCATCAATCACCATTATTATCATAAATTTGCTCCTTAGTTTTCTAGCTTGATCTGCGGGCATTTTCCAATAGCACACGTATTTTCTACATTGATCTTGGTCTTTCCACAGAATTTCTACATTAAACGAATTCTTCCAGGTTGTTTTTAAATGACATGACATGTTAGGATAAAACCCACACAATATTCTGTGTTTGTAATGCACGTGTCCTGAGAGACCAGAGCCCTCTCTGCTCAGTCTATAAAACGAATCCACAGAGGAATTCAGGGAGACATACATCTCTGCTTTAAAGGTCTGCCTGCTTCTGCAACTGCCACCAAATTACAGAAAGGCTCCAGACTGGAGAGGGGAGGGAGAGAAGGGGGGAATAACATAAGGACTGAAAAAGAAAGGCTTGAATTTAATTGCCCTAAAAATTTCAATCATTCAATCTGATAATTAGAGAGCTGGCTGATTCAGAAGGCAATTTCATTTGAAAAAAAAAAAAAAAGAACCCAACAAGATAATTGATGCTAAGTGAATATTTTTACCTGAAATATTAAATACCAAACTTAAGTCTGCCTCCAGGGCCCTTTCTGCTACCCCTTTTTGATCTGTCTTTCTGCTTCTTTGTATTTTCCTCTCACATGACTCAACAGAACAGGACACTCCTTCAGAGAATCAGATTGTCACAGGGACGGGTTTATTTGAACACTCTGCTGTGAAGGAGGCAACATAATGATTTATTAGTAAAGAAAATAATAATAGGAAGTCTCCTGAGATCCAGCCTGGCTGCAAACCTCAGTGAGATTCTCCAGTGTTGAGTCCCCATGTCTCTCTGGCCATCAGCAAGGTTTGATGTCCTACCAAGGGTAACAGCTTACCAAGTGCAAGGTAAAAACTTAACAACGGCTACCAGAATGTTTCATGCTTAATTCTGGACTCTCTGATGCTGCAAAATCATACTCAAAGGTGGATCTCTGCACACATGCAGAGCACTGTGGATGTCAGTGTCACAGGGGCCTGATCACACAGGTCTCTGCAGGACGGAGAGCAGAACCGGTTTATCGCACACCGTTCAGAAGTAACTGCCAATTCTTTAATATTAATAGCGTAATAAACAAGGACAGTGCCTCATACACATCTTAAAGGAATGTTCTGTGCCTGGAAATTAAGTAGATATTAATTTAAACTACATCTATAGATGGAGAAATGATTAAGAAAATGCATGTGAAACACACTGGATCCTGATATTGCGTGCTGGTCTAACCGCGGATCCATGTGCCTTTTTCACACAAGATGCTCCACTCTGCTCCTGTTCGCAATATTAAATTTTAATCTTAAATTGCCTTTTAAAATGAGATTCCATGCCTATTACTGCTCAGGAAGACCACATCAAATGTATTCAGGTGCCTTTGCAACTTCCATCTTTGAGAACAATCATGAAACTATTTCTGATCCATACAACATTCAGTGTCTAAAAAGATGCCAAGCACAGGACTGAGTGACAACTGCAGTGACATGGGATGCCAAATGGAATGTGGCCTCTTCTCCTAATTTGGTGGGGACAGAAAAAAGCCACTAATACTGAGTATGTTACGTAGAAGACATTTAGGTGCCTTAGTAAGTATCCTGTCTATTGCAGACTGAGTTTTGAGACCAACTTCATACCACAACATTACTTTTCTGTACCCCAGTAGTGTTCCTCCACATCTTTAAGTGCCAATGCCTTCTAAAGGACATGTGACAGTTAATGGCATTGGGGAACCAAAACCTTCCATATCCTGCCAATACGTAGGGACAATCCTCAAACCTTTAGGAGAGTTGTATCCCAGCCTTCATACCAAAGGACTCCACTTCCTACATTCTGACCAGGCTCGGTCTCCGTGTCTGATATCTAACTTGGTGCTGAGGGTAAAGACAAGACCAGTCCTTGTCTAAAAATAGGACTCATGTGAGGCCCATCCTGGCACCCTGCACTCTGGCAAAATGTACCTTGTGGAATTGCCAACTCCTACTGTTCTCTGGCCGTGTCACCTGCTTCCTTATCGCTCTGTGCTCCTAATATCCTCTAAGTCACAGATGTTCATTTACTCTACAGGTGAGGAACAGATAACCCAGTCTTTTATCCGAATGTAAATAGGAATTAAAAGCAAAGCAGGAAACTGAAGCATTGCCTTGCAAATCCTGGTAGGTGTGCAAACCATGAATCAGGAGTACAGACCAAGTGCCTCTCAAGTAGGCACTAACGTGAAAATAGCAGCAGAGCCACCAGCAAGAACTACCAGGTGAAGTTTGAAATAGAATTTAACCCCTCCAGAGAAAATTAGCAACTTCCCTTGAACCCCCCACTTTTCCTTAATCACCTTAAATTAACAAGGAGCTCCCCTTCTTTTCAGAGCCATGATGATTCTCCTTTCTGTCCTCCCTACAGTGGTTTTCTTAGTGGCCGATTAAATGCTTGATCCAGAGGACTGGTTGCACAGTGCTGCTTACACAACCACTGGCTAAGCTTGGTCTGACTTATATTTTGGAGCCTGGCAACAAAGAGGGTCTCAGGACAGTTAGTCTTATGTTCACTATTTATCAGGTTCCCACAGTTCGGGTACAGAAAAGAGTGAGCTATTGCAGATGCCTCTGCAGAATTCCAAGTAAATTAAACAGTGCAAATCCCACTGAGGATCTTCTCTCCCTGTTGAGCAGGGACACATCACCTATTTGGAAACTGCCAGGGCTGCTGTAACTGTTAATTAAGTTCTGTGCATTTGTTGTTCAGGACACCGAATCCAAATCTCCTCCTCTGACTTACCTCTCCCTCTCTGAGAATTCATTGCCACTATCTAATCTGACAAAAACTGTGTTCTCTTTTATACTTGGAGGTCACTTTATGTTACTTACAGTGTATTGCATTATGTCAAAAGGCATAACACAACATAATGAAAAGCAGACCAACATAACTCAACCTGGCATCAGTGACATAAAATGATGTGGTTACTGAAAAATGCACTGCTGTCATTGTTTTGTGTTTTCATCTGATACCTACTTGCTATTCCAGCACGGGGCATTTGTTGCAGAATTTGGAGAAGGTGGTTATGGACTGAGGATGCCTCATTCTGCTGTGGCTCCCATCATTTTTGCACTGAGACCACTTCGTTGGCTTTGCCAGGGTTCCTCCTGATTTACTCCGGCAAGAATCAGGCTCTAAAAAATCATCACATAAAATGCAATTACATTAGGAAAGCCATCAAGTTGGAAAACGCAGCTCCTGGGAGTAAGGAAATTACAACACTCTTATAGTCCCTGTAACCTTAGCTCTGCCCTCTTGGGTAGTAAATGAGCCCGTACTATTTTTCCTGCAGGATGTCATTTCATTTTGTAGAAGTGTGTAGCAAAGCAGCTGTTCAATATTTCTCTTAACTTCATCACGCAGCCTGTGGTCCCATATCTCATTTGCTGCACATCAACCAAATCCTTTTGTGGGTTAGGTACTTCTCTTCTTCCTGTTTTTATTTGCTGTTCTATTGTTCTAATTACCGCAGTATATGTGTATTTCAAAACCAAGGCTGAATGTGTCTTCACAACACACCCACAAGGTTGAAACACACTATTACTCCTTCCTTGTCCCATAGACAAAGAGCAGAAGCACAAAACTGAATCTTACTATAGGCCCAATGGGAAATCCTCATAGGCAAGGCTAGAATGAAAAGCAGCAAAATCCCAGCCTTTGCAGAAATCCTTTATTTGCCATTCCCCAGCTACTTTATACTGCCCACTGCCCCAGTGGAAAAAGCAGACAAGAGCCTTACTTGTGAAAACCTCAAATAATAATCATAAATGAATAGGGAATGTCCTGGTGAATCCCTTCAGACCAGCTCTGCCTTGTTCTGCATCCAGCAGAGCCAAACCAGAAGACCCAACAGTAACCAGAATTATTGAGCTGATGGTTTATAATGAAATCTACTATAATCTCCACTAGAATTTTACACATGAAGTAATCCAAGAACCATCTCTGGCCTCTTCTCTTGTCTAACACAGGCCATAGAGATTTATGTCTCAGTTTATGTACCAGACCCATGTCATCTTGTTGAGTCCTGCTGTTATCATTATTACTATTATTATTACCATCATCATCTTATGCTGATAGTAGCTGGCCAAGCCAGCTCAAGCCATGACATCCTCAGTGACAGAATTCAGACCCCACTGACTGAGTCAGTCTGGTGAGTGGACTTGTCCTCCCTGATCCATATTTCGTCACGTCTGCAGTTTAGCTTGTCCTCGACTGCTGGCCACACAAAAGGTGTCATCTGTACACGAATGATTTGGGAGGCGCTGAAAGCAGTGGGACAGGTCACAACATTTTTGCTGCAAGATAGGATTTGATGAGAAAGTAATTAGTTTCTGCTGACAATGCCTCTTCTTTCTGGCAGCAAGATGCCCTGCTGAGAAGTTAGGCTTTAACAAAGCAGAAGTCAAGAACTGAGAAAGGCTGGAGAAAAGCTAAAGAGCTCTGCAAAAGAAGGTGAGGTGCATTCATCTGCTAATATTTTGGCCAAGTATCCTCACAAAAGGACAGGCTATATTCACTTAAAGACTTTCAAGAACAGAGGAACCAGCCCACCTCTTGGCAAACAGTCTCCCTGTCAGAAGTTTGAATGATTCTGTCTTTTATTTAGCTTTTCCTGGGGTCTACTATGCCTTTTTCTGTTAGGCTAAAATCTACTTTCCTAAATTAATCTGATGTAATTGTAATTTCTGTTAGTACACACATACACGCGTAATTTCTTACAATGTTTGGAATACGTGTATGTCGTGGTTCAGCCTCGGCGGCAACAAAAGCGCCACGTGGCAGCCCGTTGGCTCTGACGCCCCCCAGCGGTAGGGAAGAGGATGAGACAGAAAAGGCAGACTCGTGGGCTGAGATAAAAACTGTTCACCACAACAACAGGTATTGCAGGGGAACAGCAACACAGACGGAGGATACAAACACCAGCACATACCGACCACAGCCCCCGGACCCCCGGCAGCCACCGACGCCGCTGACATTCACCCCGGCGCCGCCCGCCCATATATATGCCTACGTCGTGACGTCACCACGTCCACTTCCGGTTGTGGCCCCTCCCCTTCCCGGTCAGCTCCCTGCTGCCCGCGGGACTGGCGCGCATGGGGTGGAGTAACTGTGCGGGATAGAGACAGGGGAGAATCAACCCCATCCCTGCTGGAAACCAGGACAGTATGGCGTGGAGCTTCCCAGAATTTCAGGATAAGCAACTGCAACTCTTCACCTCAAATCTGTGTATGTCAGGATGTGCTTCTACTTCCTCTGTGAAAAATCCAGCAAATCAAAAGCCAATTTTCTCTACAGAATATAATATCTAAATATTGACCAGTGGCTAAATTCATGCCAGGTGTTTGTGGTGTAATTGCAGGTAGATCCCAGAATATATTGGATTCCATTGTACTCAGGTTTAGAGTCACTTCTGTTCCTCTGCGGGTTACAACACAAACACACACATGGGATTTAACAACTCTTTGTAAATGTCACAAATTGCTAATTCAATCCTTTGGTGCTTTTCTAAAAAATCACTATGGGAGAATCCTCACATGGCGTAGCAACAAACTCTCCTGTGTGTGCTAAAGAAACAATCCACACTCAGAAACCTGGCTTAAAATTCTGAAGGAGAGCCCAGCACACAAGCAAAATGTCTTATTCTGACCTCACAAACAACAGCGTAAACCACCGTCACCTCCTGAAACAAGTGAGATGATTCTCTGGGACTGACCGTCATTTGAGAATCTGGCCCAATACAATTTTTTTCATAGCATTCACAGAATCATAGAATGGTTTGGGTTGGAAGAGACCCTTGAAGATCATTTTGTCCAGAATGCTGGAAACTGTGGTTCCAGTGTAGCCCAAGAGCTGCAAGAGAAAGGTGCAGGAAGGTGGATGGTACAGACAGTGGAGACTCAGTTCCCAAGCTGGCCAGTGAACACCCATGAGACAAGCTGAGCACCTCATGTACCAGCCTTCTGAAAACAAGCAAAGGGACACATTCACAGTGATGGTTAAGCAACTTGAATCCTCAGATTGACTCACTTGGGACTTAGCTCCTAAATATTTTGGTGACTGTGGATAGAACCTTCCTGAACTGGGAGCCTAAGCCGTATCTGAATGCCTTTGCTCCTGTCTTTGCCAGTCTGTGATAATCTTTACTCCGAGCTGAAGCTAATCGAGTTCTCTTAACTTAGGACCCCCCCAAGCTATCCTCATTCTGGTGGATGAATTAGACTGTTGTGACATGTCTCAACCTGCTGTTCGACTCAGTTAGCTACCTAACCCATTTCACATTCCTGGCACTTCAAAACACAGACATTAGTTATGTATGCGTGTGAGCCAACCCCAACGTACTCAGAAATGCAATTCAAAATTCCCATGGTAGTTTGAAAATAGACAGTGCAGTCACTCCAACAGGAGGAAATGCAAATGACACATTCAGAAATATTGTCAGATCCCAATATACTCCGTACAAGTACCCCCAAATTATGAGCCAACATCCCAAGAGGCATGTTTTGGAGGACACAAGGTTTGAAAAAGAATACGAAATTGTAAGAATTGCATCTCAGGTGGGCTGAATCACTCCTTGAGGGTACTAGTCTTCCTCCGTTGTCCATCACGGAAATATCTTTAACTTGAGCATTTTGGTTTAATAATGTATTAAATCAATAAATATATTAATCCAAGGAATCTTGGCCATAGAATCATAGAATTAAAGAATCATTGAGTTCAACCCCCCCTGACACCTCCCACTAGACCACGTTGCTCAAAGCCCTTTCCTCTAAATGAACCTGGGTTGGATACTTCCATGACACTGCTCAGCATAACTGTGGATGGACATCACACATCCCCTCACTGAAAAAGTACAGAGCAATGCAGTCAGGAAGGGAAAAGTATTGAGAATCCAAACTGGAGGACACTTATTGTTGGTAGCTGTGACTGCTAGCCAACCTTCAGCTTAATGTCCAGCAACAAATCACGTACAGGTACTAGCAGCTACTGCAGAGGTAGGGTTACCATGAGCTTCTACAGCAAGCCAACAACTTAACAAGCTCTTCAGAAGATCCAAGTAAGGAATAGTCACTTTTTTCTACTTGATTTTCTTATGGAGAGTAAGTAATGCTCCCTCACCGGTGAGAGATACCGAACTCATGCTGTATTAGAAGGAAAATTGCATAATAACCCACGAAATTCTCAGTGTCCACACTCAGACGTAAGGATACCATTTAGAACTCATAGATCACACAGATGTATCAGTCAGAGAGAGTACAAAAGAAAGTCCTTCGGGGAAGATTCTCAACTCCCAGCCTAAGGTTTCTCTCAAATATGCCAGGCAGAGGAAATCCAATTTTCATTAACCTCATTGAGCCAGACACTCATTTGCTTACTGAGGGCATATTCCAGTGAGGCAGGTAAATGTATAGTCTGTTTAGACCTATTTTCATCTATTGTTTAATGTGTTTATATCTGATCTAATCCTCTTCACTAATTTACCCATTGCAGCTGTGCACTGTGCAAAAACTCATGTAGACAAATGCAGGTTGGTGAAGGTGATTTGCACGTTGGTATTTGTCAGGGTGACACGTAAACAGGTAAAGTGCAAGGAGGCAGGAGCTGCACATCACTCTGTATTTTGTGTTTAGTATTTGCAATTTTTTTTTTTTAAAGAAAACACACAAAACATCCAAGGCTCACAGAGGTGCAGAGAGAAGTAACTTTAGCAAATTCAGTCATCACTCCTCACTTTGGGCTTAGTCCTGGGACAGTTTTCCTGCTTCTTACCAGTAAGCTGACAGACCTTGGAAGATAAGGACTCCCTGAAGACAAACTCTGGGTAGATTATTCCTATGTTACCCTACTCCAGCTGTTAGGTCAAGGAATGTGTTATGTATCCTGAGATTTCAGCAGGAGCTCTTGGATAGTCAGGGCTTCTTAATCAACTCACTTATCTACTTGACAGAATGCACAATTTTAGTTTCTCATGTATAAGATAGGATGTCTGGGTGTCCTACCATGTTAAGAGGCTAAAAAAACCACCCCAGAGCTCTTCAAGTAGCTCTTTCTCATTGTAAACCATGCTTGACTTCCTGATTTATTTGAGGAAAAAGCCACTGAGTGTGTAGATGTCTTTTATCCCTCTTAGCCACAATCCCTTTGAGAAATCCAACAGCGAAGGTGGATACAATTATTGTAAATAATGTTGGATAGAACCCAGAGCAGACGAAGGTAGGAGGATACAGCTCAACAAGAACAGAAGTGGTTTCTAATGAGAGAGGGAAAATTTCACTCTCAGCATGGTTATTATTATGTCCTACACATTAATTCAGCCGAGAAGTCTTGAAGTAGCAGGATGAGCTTCTGTGCACTAAAGTGGCAGGCGCTGGCACGGCTGCCTTCATTTCAAGTGTTACAGTTAATACTTTCCTGATTCTTCAGTGAGGAATTGTACGATGAGTTAAACCCTGTGAGGCACTGGGTACCTAGCAAGGTCTCAGAACTTGCACTGGAGGCAAACAGTCTAGTCCATTCAAAGCAGTACTTATTTAACTTCCAGGTTTATTTTTATTATTTTATTTTTACTATTTGATTTTTTACCAGAATTGTGAAGAAGGATTTATCTTCTTGAAAAATCAGCTCAAATAATTCTAGCAGAGCTGTGAACTCTTCAGCCCTGGGTCACCCGTAGTTGGTTGCTTTCTTAAACCATCCTTACAGTTCTCCTAGAACTGTCCAGTTTGCCCCAAATCATCCATTTTGCTGGTGGGCGACCAGCAGATGAGCTGGTGTAATGGTTTACCTTAAAATCCAAAAGTCTTTGTCTATTGTTCTTTAAATCCCTTCCTCTTCACTGTTTTTGAATTTTCTAGACAATCCTGACTTCACCTGCACAGGTGAAGGTCACTAGTCCTTCCAGCCAAAATGGGAATAATGTCCTTTTCTTCTTTCCTTCCTGATGTCCTGCAGGGACTGCAGGGCGGGATTATCATGCTGCTTATGAGGACCTCGTTACATGCTGCTTCCCAGACCCACAGCTGACAGAGGAGGAAGAGAAGGAAGACTAGCGAAGGAAGAGAAGGGTGAGGAGCATTTTTCCATGCTGACAGAGGCACCCATGAGTAACCTCTGGGGTGGTGGCTCTCAAAGGCCTCCATCGCCACAGGGGAACTTTGCATTCCCAAAGCCGCTAAAATCCTGAGAGTTTAGAGTTGAATCCTGGTACCGTTACATTCAGGAGTTCCTCTTTAAGCCAAATACAGCCTATTTGGTTTCCTAAAGGATCTAACTATAAATCATATATACTTGTGACATCTCTCGTATCACAGAAGCAGCAAAAAAAGATCCCACACTCCTTTTTCTGTGTATTTTTCTTGCCATTTTCTTGTCGTTTGTCGTGCACATACCTCTGCCGCTCACTGTGGCAACAACTGTGACTTGATCTATAGTTGGACAGCACCTGATGCAATGGAATCTGAGCCCATGACCATGATTTCGAGGCACTGTTGCAAGGCTGATAAATAAACAACTGCAATCAGCAGTAAAAGCTGCTTTTAGGCAGCGCACTGCTGAAAATGAGAGCAGGATTCAGGGAAGGGCTGAGTGCCTGTAGTTCTCACTGACTCCAGCGCAGGCTGTGGCAGCTCAGCAGCTCTCAGCATCCCTGAGGATTTATTCTGCAGCGCGCTGGCTTTTTTCTCCAGTGTGCAATGTAAGGAAGCCAGTGGTGTGACTGAAAACCACAGCTCCCAGCCACTTCTCCCCTCAGCGCTGAGTGAGGGAGTGAAAGCTTGCAGACCAGCCGTTACCTTTCTCGTGCGAGTGTCGCAGCGGGAATAAAAACAAAACATGGAGCTGAATTTATTTCTAGCCAACGGAAATTTCATATTGAGGGTTACAGGCGTCCTGTGCCTCTTAAAAGCAAGTAATAAAATGCTGCTCTCAATTACAAATTGTATTTACATTTTAAACCCCCATATGGTTTGGTGAGGTAAAGGGAGGTTTCACATGCATTAGCAGCAGCACTGTGCCGGGATTAGTTACAATTTTTTGCTCTTTGTAATGAGCAATTAATGCCTCCAGCTTTCTTTCCTCTGTCTCAAAAACTAACCCTGTGGCTATGCCAGGCCAATAGTCAGTAGACGAGACACAACTCCTGCCTAATGCTACCAACCAAAGCAAGTAAATGCATTGAAATGACCATCTCTAAAAAGCCTCCTGTAATAGGATTCACACGCTAAGTATAAATTCGATAGCAATTGATTTTTTTATGTAACTTCCCAGGCTAAACTTTTCAAAATGCAGGGGCATTTAACAGGAACACGCAAAAGCACATGGAAATCTGCACAGCTTCTTCTTCCTGTGCTAGAAAAGTCAAATTCCCATCTCCCTGTCCTCAAGCAGTGATAAAGGCAAAGCTCTCACTGTCTTACATGACAAACAGGTCCTGTGGCTGGCCCTTGGTGTTTGCATGTGTGTGTCACTTGGTATCAGCTGTTCTGGTGACAGCATATCTTCAGGTGCAGTTCCAAACAGAAAGGTTCAACACAGCCTAGAAGGCCTCAATTATTTATGCAGACTCTCTACTCACCATTTTACAAAGCCTGCTCCAGGTCACTGCTCTGACAATGTTTTTCCTCTTTAATGGGGCTAAGCTTATAAAGGAGATCATCTCTAAAGATCCTGGAGATGACCAGCTGTTTGATGTCATGAGCTGCCTTCCCAGAAGTCTGTCTTAGTAACAATGTCAAAAGGTACTTTGATATCAGGAGGTGTTCTGTAGAAATAGTAGGTCCTGTTCAGCTTTACTCAAAATGTGACATGGATCTGATAAACAGAGGTTTGTGGCTCCTCCTGATGTGAATAGGACAGTTTCCTCTCTATGTTCATAAATGCACATCCAAGTCACTGGTCCTGGCCCATGTGGATTTTGCTAAACATTAGCTTGTCTGGTTCTGCTTTGGTTGTAATGATGCTCACACTCCCGAATTGCTGACCAAGCCTGAGGCCTCAGAGGTGAGAGGATGTTTCAGGCTGAAAGCAAGAGAACCAGTGCAATACTTTACTGTCATGTCAACCAGGGCCCCAAGTCCTCGGCAGTACTGCTCTCCATCCCTTCATCCCCCAGCCTGTGTTGCTGCTGGGGGTTACTCCCACGTGAGGGCAGGACCTTGCAGAGCTGGGAGTAGAGCTGGGTCAGTTTACCCCGGCTAACCTGCTTTGCTTTTATTTATAAATAATACATTTATGACACAATGGCTATAAATAGTATTTCAGTAATTTTATTGCTTATTTAGATATTTCCCTAAAGGGCTAATACAGAGTTACTGTTGTGTTACTATTTATTTCAGCTTCTGTTTTTTCCAAAAGTCTAGTTTGCAGCTAAACCGTGCAGTCTGCTTGGAGCTGAGGCTAAGCTCAGCTCAGCTTTGGGTGAAGAGCACTTTTGGTGTAATTAGATTTGTGGGTTTAGGTGTTTGGGGTTTATTTTTTTTAGTGTATAACAGTGTCATAAAAAGAAATGGCTGTAATTTATAGCCCAGCATTTGGCAAGTGGCTTGTCTGGTCGAGGATTAATTTTTTTTAATGGCAGAAATTTTAAATTTAGGTTGGAATTTCAAAGAAGCTTAGAACCCACAACTAAGGCAGATGTTCAGCACTGCCAAGCTCAGGCATTCAAAACTCATGATGCAGGCATGAAAATACCAATATTAACTTAAAATAAGAAGACATAGATGCAAACTCACACCCATATGCCCACATAGATATACAAGTAGCTCTGAATAAAGTTAATGTTTAATTCTGTATCAAATTCACTCTTGATATAAATTTACTCTATTATATTTTCATATAGAATGTGATATTTGTGATATTGAAATTAATCTTAAAAACAAAAGCAGTTTGTTGTTCAATTAAGTATCCTGAAGGCAATGAAATTATTTTAATTTTGCTTCATAAGCAGCAATTTTCAGTGAGAACCTGGGACTAAATTATTCTCTATGCCACAATATTGCACCAATTTAGCTTATGACTTTGGGTTCCTTTTCTTAGCATTCTGGTATTTACTTTCTATTGTGTATTTCTAACCTTTCCTTTACAAGACTGAAAGCTCAAACATTCCTATTTTAAGTGTCACACAAACTAAAGTTCTCTTATCATCTGGCTTCAGGAACTGTAGACTTAAGAAGAACACTATGCTTGATAGGAACCACATAAAAATCAGGAGAACTATGAATAAGGTTTTTTTCTTTATCAAGAAAGTTCAGACCTCGCTTTCTTTGCAAGAGTTCCATCCTCAGCATAACAAATGCCTCATAAAGAGAACTTCTAAAACAAGCGCTTTCTGAAAAACGTTATTGCACTTTTAGGTGCTGAGTGCCTCTGCAGAGCAAATACTCATTAGATGGTACAGACAAATGCTGGCCTAACAAATAGAAAACTTTAGTTAAAACATATTATATGAGTTATGATGTACTCCATACTCTGGCACTGTAAATGCTCACGCTTAGACATTGTGAAAGAGGGGCCCCTTTGAGATTGAACAGCGACCCGGCTTGATCCCGAAGCATTGAAAGAGTGTGCCACTGATTTCTGCTGAACCCTGGATGAAGTCCATGGATTGTCAAGGTAGGGACATGAAAAAACCTATGCAGGACTCAGAAGCCTTTTGAGAGCACGCCCCGTGCTCAGGCACCATGTGAAAAGTGCTGATTGCATCCCACTATCCCACTGCATAACACCACTGCAGGGACTGACTTACCCTGGTTTCTCAGAGCAGAAGTCCGCTGGCCTGTGTTATTGTAATCCAAAGAAGTGATGCCTTGGTGCTGAAATACAGAGAAGCAGTGGCACATTAACACCATGGTACTGGAACACATCAGAGCAATTGTGCTCTAGTGCTGTATTACTTACTACGGGGCATCTCAGTAACAACACCCGCAGTAATGCTGAGTGCTCCTGCTGAGGTGAAAGAAACATCTTAATGGGAGACCCTGACGTTTCTGCAGCCCCATCGACATTCCTACAAATCAACACAGCGATTGCCCGAGCGTGAGGTCACGGGCAGCCATGTAAAAACATTCAATCACAAAAAAGTCCAAACCCCAAGTCAAAACATAACTCACAGGAGTACGTGAAATCATACTGGGCTTTGAGCAAACTGCATTAACTTTGGAAACAACCAGAGGTAGTGAAAGAAGGGTATTTGAGAGCTCTTCAAGAAATGCCTTAGCTGTATTCTACTATCACGATTCAAAACCTCAAAAGTCTACAGTTGTTACAGAGCAATTCATTTGGAAGAATTAATGCAAAATGTCATTTGTTCTGGCTACTGGATCTGAAGCTACCAAGGCGTGTAACTGTTTACTCAGGTTTTAAAGCAACACTGATCTCTAGCCAGGCCTGGGAAAATTTCAGCAGACCCTCCAACAGAAAGAATTACCAGTACAAAAGAATAGCACAAGATAAACTGAAATACTAAAAAAACGCATAAGCCTGTCATAGAGATTCTCCTTCCAGTTCCAGTGACAACCTGCTGGTCATATTGATTTTGTGTAAGTACAGCATCAGCTAGAGATTAAACCTTGCACCACCAGAGCTCTGCCAGGACAAGTCCAGCTTTTGTCTCAGCCAAAGCTCAGCCAGCGTAAGGGGTCCACAATGGAGCTGGTGCAAAGTAAACCAGAACATCAATACACAGCAGTCACCACGTAGAAGCTCAAAATGAGAACTAAACATACAACAAACAGCCTGCTCCACTTCCAAAGCTTGCATGTTGGGAAAGAATGCCCACTGACTGGTTCAGTTCAAATTGATGTTCAAACAGCCTCCGCACGGAAGAGATTTTTGGTGATCAGGCCTTTAAAGTGCTTTTACATGGGCATGGTCTGTCTTTTGTCTGCAATAGAAGAAAATACAGATTTTATTCAGAGCTTCAAGGGAAGGTTTTGGGTCTATTTTGCTTTTAAATTTGTTCCAACCTAAAATCTTACAGCTGGTGAAGTCATTTACAAGAAGCATCCTGCTGAGCGTGGTGGGTAATCCGCATTCACCTCTACATGTCCACAGTGATTCTACAAGGTGGAAACCCCAGTGCCTGCATGTTACTGCCCAGCATCTCAGCGTAAATCCACCTTCCTCAGTAATGCAGGCAAGACGTCGTGCTGTGAGCAGGAATGGCTAATGTGCTGGCACGTGTCCTGTCCTGCCACCCCCACCGTGAGGCACATCACCTCTGGCAGACAGGTAGGACAGACAACGTGGGATGGGAATGTCTCGAACCACTTCAGTTAGAGCAGTGAGAGCTCAGCTCTAGGAGCAACATGACCTGCCCAAAGCCCTAACAAGCCAGTGACAAACACTGACACCAGGACCTCTCTGTCTTCTAAGTCCCAGAGCCCAAGCTCTGGCTGCCTGCTCATATTTTACATTACTTTTATACTCAGTATTTTTGCTTAACTTCTCCGCTACAGGTAGACATCATAGGCTTACTTGAAAGATATTGTTCACAACAATCTTTGTGTTTAACTGGGATTTCATGGAAAAGTTGTAATTTCACTAAAAAACTGCAGAATATTTTACAATGCTTCTTGTGGGTTTGGTTTGCTGATGGTGCATTTGGTGAAAAGAAAAAAAAAATTGAGTGAAATGTGATTCATCAAAACAATCCTGTTTCTGAAGGAAGACTTTGGATGTTTTCAGATTTCCAGACTAATTCAGAAAGAGACCAAATTTTGTGTCAAAACATGTAAAAATATGACTATTCCTATTTAAATGTCAAAAATAAATATTGTGTCAGTTTGCAAAGAACTGAGCACAAAGTAAGCAGTAGCATAATGTGAAAATCTTATTATGAAACACATAAATATTACTTTTTACCCAGTTACACAGTTCAGTCATCAGATGCTGTAACACAGCAACGGATTCAGTGGCTGTGGATGGGAGAATCTCAGCAGCAAGGTGCTTAATCTTTAAATATTAGAAATCCGTAAAATGCCAGAGTGAAAGCATAAAGGGCAAACAGATTTAGCAAATCACGCTGATTCCAGCTCTTCCTGAAAAGGCTGTAACATCATCTGTAAAATATCCGAAAGAGTAGGTTTTGGTGAGTGTTTTTTTAAGTGAATGCACCAAACTTTAAACACTATGTTGCTGGTTTTTTTTTCTGTTGGAAACTGTTTAGTTCTGTCTGAAGGGCAATTCCCATCCAACACCCAACACACAGCAATGAGGTTAAATTGGTTTGGATGATATCAGCCATATGTAATTAAACCAGCAGCCCATGTCCGATCCTTTTTGTGACCATGTTAGGTGTTAAATTAAGGTCTGATTAAGAGTGTGCTGCTGCAGTTAAGGTCAAGGACTAAAGATCACAGGCTTTGTTTCATCTAATAACAATAAAGACTGTCTGGCTGCCAAATACCACAACAGCCCTTGTTCTCCTATCAGACTGCTGTCCAGCTACAGGGATCTGATTTCACTGGTATCCCTTTTTAAACCCTACTTCTAAGAGGGTTTGTAGCTATTTCATCTGTATTAAGCAGCACTATGTTACCCGAGGCTATACGGTACGTTCTATACGATCAAAGCAGAAATGCAGCAGCTTCTGACAAAGAGTTATCGTGGCTGAGGGGAAAAAAATATCAAGGAAGGAGGAAAGAAAAAAAAAAAAAAAAACCAACAGAGAGCGCTAGAAAATACCAGGTCATGCCACCAAAGTAAACACCCACAGGTAAGTTCATCACAGGAAACCACACAATGGTGCAAAGTGTGCACATGCGTTTGCTCGGAACAAATCACAAGCTCGTCCCACCAGCAGTCAGCAGGAGAAAGGTGTCAAACAGGAGAGATGAGAGAGAAAAGCCAAGAGGTGAAGAGAAAAAACAGCAACTTATTTGTAGGATGAAGACTAGAACTGGTGCAGAAGAGCTCCTCCCTGCATAGGTGTTTTCAACACAAAGAGAACAAAATTCCTAGTAGCCCAACAAAGTGCTCTCACAAAACATGCCCGTGTTAATCTCCAATGAATACAGGGTGCTGGGACATGTCTGCTTCCTGAAAAGGAGGGTGGAGCAGAGTAAGGAAACCATATGGCCCAAAAATAATCTCTCGCAGCCACATCCCATTTTATGTTTCATACTTGGAGTCCAATTTCAGAGCAGATACTGATTCATTTTTCAAGAGTCATCTGAAGTGTCTTTCATTCGCTTCTGGTACTTAATAGACTATTAATAGAGCACTGCTCATACCTGGAAGGACAATTCTGTGAGGCTGCACACAGAAAGCTCGTAACAGGGACACACTCAACACACCAAAGCCACTATACATTTAGACAATTCTTCATGATCTGCATTGTACACGTGATCAACAAATTTCCTTGAGGATTCCTGAAGCTTTGCATTTCCCGATTTGGGATATAACCTCTCTGTTTCCTGACAAGCTCTGAGTGAATCCCAAAAGATTCAATGAGTCAGTTCAACACAGATTAGCTTCCAACTCCTTATTGCTGCCACTGAGCTCCAGATCTCTGCGGTGCAGGCTTTGCTGTGGGAGTTCCCACGCTTCCTGGAATCCAAGTTGCACCAGAAATAGTGAACACCACAAAATAGCCAGGTGTGAAAAATGACTTCTCCATGACAACAGAAATAGGTTCACCATTGGGAGTCAGTGCCTGAACTAGAAAGCAACCTTCTACTGAATTAAGAAATTCCTGTATGCCTTATTTCCCAACTACTCATGAAAAAAACTATGACATTGCCAGTGGAATCGTGTGCTGCTGGTGGTAGAGTCTATCTTTCTAATGATAACAAGTATCATACACAGAGAACTATAGTTTTATTTCAGTGTTAGAGAATGCAGTCAAAGCATTTAAACTCAACAGTTTAAGACTGAAATGTATATCCATATTAGCTAGATGACCCGCTGAGCAGTCCTGATTAACTGCTGCCAGTCAAAGGAAGTTGCTTTTGAAAATGATCATTATTTCTGAAAATCGAGCCACTGTTGATAAGATACTTTGCTACCATATTAGTTACCTAAATTTAGGTACTTTGGTTTGGATCCAAACAAAATCAAAGTTCATTACAGGTGGCAGGTCACAACAGTGCAGCTCAGCCACTGGCTGTACTGACCGTATCGTGTCCTGCCATCTCCAGCTTCCCGGGCTGAATGACCAGGGGCCCAGGCACAAGTGCTCTGGCAGCGGCTCTTACCATAAATCTGGAGTGAACTCAGACTCCTGCTTTTGACTCTGAAGCTGTTGATAGAAGAATTGCTTTTGAAAACTTTCCAGCCTTGTCTCGGATAGCTGCATTACGTTATCTCAGTATCTGCACTATTCCCTAAACTACACTTAAGCCAGTAGAAGAGGGATTGTTGTACATATTATGTTAATGTCATTTATTTATTTTATGCAACTGGAAAATTTAAGGGCAACCACTTCACTTCTGTGCTGTGTAGATTAGAGTGTTCACAGTAACACCTGCTTACTGGGCAGACAGAAAAAAGCCCTTATATTCCTTCTTTATTGCAATTTATTATTATAGCTTGAATGGTTCCTACTGACTTCCTAAGATTAATGCTAATATTCTGATTGGAGTCTTCCCTCTGGGGTTTTATTATGGGTTTTGAACATTCATTTCATTTAACATACGCATGGGAGCAAGTCTGGTGGTTCCAAAAACATTTGTAGTTGGAAATCACAGTGATTTTTTGTTAGGCTCAGTGCCAAAGAAATCACAAATCAGAAGTCTGTTATAGAGTAGTTCCAACTTCTTGGCATCAAAATTTCTCTTTACATATGTACATAGTGTGATGTTTTCCCTAGCTGTATAGCACTGGAGAGTGATTGAGAAATGCATTGCTTATCTATTTTTCAGGGTTTCTGGTGGAACTAGAGAGTTTGTCCAGCCGACTGGGGCTTCGTAAGGATTTCATGGACTTCCTGTGCGAGCCAGAGACTGCCCATTGGGTATGCATCTTTCTCTATCACAGCTGGTGTTTTTGAACCAAAGTGTGGAGTAGAAATTTCATCCCTGATTTTTTTGGCTGGATTGATTGTTTAGTCTAGGAACTCTCAAGGAGTCTTTCTAGGTGCTGGAATTCCTCTTTTTCTTCAGTCAGCAGCTGATGTTGTATGGTGTACATCAGAGTCTAGATTCACATCTTAGTGAGCAAAGATTTATGTTCGTCCTAACACTCCTTGACATTAATGAGTATTACAGACATGTATCCCCATGGATTAAGTTGAGAACATACCCCAGAATGTGTGTGGAGTTTGTCATTAGGGCATCACACGATTAAAACCAACAGAGAAATTCCAAGGGTAAGAAAGCAACTGGATCTCTTTCCTTCTCTCTGCTGGAGCACATGTAAGAGATACACTTTAAGTCTTCTCATATTTCCAGCCTCCTCACACCAATTCCTGCATTCATTTTGGGTTGTTAATGACTTCAAAGAAGAATTGATTGCCACTTTTAAGACATTTCCCATAAAAACATTATGAGAAATATTTTTCTGGCAGAGGATGTTTCTGTAGCTCTACAGCGCTCTCTAATTAAGGAACTTCTATATAGCTGGGAGAAAGAAGAGAGTACTCTTTTTCCTTGCTGAGCTCTTTCAGGGATTGGATCAATACAATGGGATGACCCTGTACACTCCATTATCCAGGGATTGTGACTCCTCAATGAAACATTATGGATCCTATGGGATGTACAAGAGATTGTGGCAGAGCCACACCTGACAGCAGTGCTTCAGCTGCCTAGAGCACATGGTAACTCTGGCTGCACCAGACCGGGCTGGTTTCTGTAGATCCGTGTGGAGGTGTTTGCTCTCCACTGCCCATTGCTCCAGGTCTGGGGTATATTTCACGTGTAGGGCTGCACTGGGTCTGGTGAATATTGTCAGCGATATTATCTGAACATCCTGGAGACAATTCAACTGCAAGCCAGATAAATCACACATAACAAATCCACTCTGGGATGTAATTTCAGTCACCCTTAAAGCCCCATGGAAAACTGACCAGTGGGAGGAACTCAGTGCAGAATTACTCCACCACCACACACCCTCATGATCTACTGTCTACAACAAACAACTCTGGAGTCAGGATTCTTGGATTTTCTTCACGATATCCTAGCCATAAAGTGGAGATAATTACTGTGTGTCTGGTTGATTAGAGTTTTCTAGGCTGACTATCATCACACATGAGGGTTATCAGCCTTGTGTAATCCTGCCTGTATCAGCTAACTGCAACATGGAAATAAAAACTTTATGTTTTTCCTCATAGTCACTTGAGACCTTTCGGAGAAAATTTTCCATAAGAGAATTCTGATTTATCTGATTTGAAAGCAATGGTTCCTGGATCAGTCACTTCCCTTGAAACACACTCATTTCTTCCTCAATAGGAGAAAGATAACAATACTAACAGAGATTTCTAAAATACTTTGAGATCTGTGAATATAAAGGGCTGTCTGTAAAGTGTTTAGAAAACTTCAAAAAAAGGTGCTACATAAATGCATATTTATTGCAGTGCTGACATTCATGTGGCAGCTCTGAATGCAGAATCAAAAGCACAGGGGGCAGAATATAAGTCAAAATAAGAAACTGTCAGCCTTTAGCCTGTATCTTAAACTGCTTTGAAACATTGCAGACATTCAGAGAATCTAGTCTGCCAATACTGTATGTGCTACAGTAATTACACCAATCTGGAATATAAATTTTCTTCCCCCCTTCTGAGAGAAGGCAAAGCTCTTAGGGATATATACAAATGGAGCCCTAATCCCACAAACTTTAATGTATGTACCTAATGTTCAGCAGCGTATTCGTCCCACTGAATTCAATAGCCCTACTCAGATGCACGTGTGGAAGTGTTTGCATGGTTAGAAGTTAATACTAATAAATGCACAGTTCATACAAGATCCCTGTGTAAACAACCTCTTTCTGCATGCAAGTGATGATTTTATTGCTGCTCTGTAATTCTGTGTGGTGGCTTTGTGAAGAAGCCTTATATTTTCTAAAGCAGTAAAATGTTTCTGATACTGTTTTTCATTGCTAGCTCTTTGGGGGCTAATTAAAAGAAATATCTGTTAAATTTATTCATTGGTTGGTTCTGTGATAGCAAGAGGCACCTGGTGTAAACATTAAAAAGAAAAGCAGGCAGCAGCCAGACCTCATCAAATATTAGGTGCATTAGGACATTTTATTTATAAATATGAAATTGGATTTAATGACTTCAAAAGAAGGAAATGCCAGGAAGAGCATAACATGAGCAAGCTCAGTAAAGCTGTCATGAAGATGCCTAAGCCCACAAAAATCTCAAAATTGTACTTGCTCCCCGCTTCTTCTCTCTAGTAGCAAGTGGCAATTCCAGCTGCAATTGGCAAAAATGTATGTAAAGAACTCCAAGACCAACCAAAACAAGCAGCAGATGAGATAGAGCATCCAAGAGCATGTCTGCATAGAGAGCACCGTCAGTGGTCAATCAGAAAATAGCTCATTTAAACTGAGTTGACTGTTTCAGTGAAACAAATCCTAAATTTCAACCCCTATGATTTAATGCAAAATGCTTCAGGATGAGAAATCCATCCTTTTGGGGGGACAACATTTAAGCAGGCACATTTAAGCATGTGATTTACGTTCACTTGACTTCAGTTTCAAAATTGTTTAGCACTGTTTCACTCTGTTCCCACTACAGGCTTCAATAAATCAGTAAGGAATAGTAACTCAATGCTTTATAACTAAGCATGCACTCACCGCTGTCCCAAATAAAGATGCAATAAATTCATCATCAATAGACTAACAGTACAAGTGAGGAGTAACAGTAGATGTCCTGAAAAAGTTCCCTCTTCATGAGGCAAAAATCTATCCTAAAAGTAGCTTCATCTTAAAGCACTTTGTTGTAACAAGGCATAGTCATTCACAGTAACCTGAGAAAAGTATTTCACATGAGTAAATTTGATGAGTAAAATCATTGCCCGGTTTCAGTGAGCTGAACCACAGCATCATTTCTCACTTCGAAAGCTGAAGTTCTGAATCAGGTGTAGTACGTATGACCAGGCCCAGAGAGACAGAAGGAGTTCTGGTACAAGAAGAATTCTCATTCACTACTACTCAGAAACTCGAGAAAAGTGCTAAGCAAACAGAAAGTTTGACCCAAAATGATTAAAGTACAAACTGATTTAATAAAACAAGAAGGAGAACACAGAAAGCAGGGCTGACTCCACTAGCAGCAGGAGAACTGGGCTTTTGTACACTACGGAATGATTCTTTGGGGCCTCCTAGAATACCATAGGTGTGATCTTTACAAGGGGTCGTTTCCCAATTTTAAAGAACCAGAATTTTGTTGGCTTCTTCAATCACATCAGAGGTGCCTCATTTCTAGGGCAGGGACTTTTCATCATGCCCTTGCAAACAAAATAAATAGACATCGATTTTCCATCCTGCCCTGACCTTTGGAAGATGCCATCTCTGCCAGTACTGCACTCTGGCCCCGCAGAGACTTAACAGTTGAATCTTGACACTCTAAGGGAACTGAGCCACCTACTGAGTCACCACCACACTTCCTGCAGGCCAACACCTTGGGTGTTTTCCTTGGAGGTCACCCCATCCAAGAACCTACCAGGTTTGACCCTGTTTAACTTAGAAGATCCAAGCAGCGGAATTGTCCAGGCCTCCAAAATTAAGGATGAAACATACCACAAAGCCTCAGAGGAGCCTGAGAACAAGGAACTGGAGCCAGGGAACACAATCCCAGCTCAAAATTGCTGCTTGCAGGAATACAAGTGCAGAATGCTGTAGCGTGAATTCTCCGTTCCAGGTTTAAGCAACTCCAGTGACAGCACCTTGCTAGGTTTAGGATGAGAACAGATCCAGACGAGGAGGAGCAGCAGAGACCATATCTTATAAAATTATTCATTCCTACCAAGCCTATATGTGAGCCTTCTACTTCCACCAAGCCAGGTGACATCTAACCACAAAAATATTCAACCTATTTTTTACAAGGATGTGCATCATTGATGATGATAAAATACAGGGATGTGGGAGAGTCAGGATGCAGCTTTTTCAGTGCAACTCCATATAAAGGAAAAAAGGCAATAAAAAGGAGGTCTTGACATAATGAAAACATCCCAATGAAATCCTGTCTTTTAATCTCGGCCACAATCTTTCATCATCTTCCCTGCTTTTTAATCTTTGGCTGCACTTAAGTTTTTTATACTCATTCACTTTATCAACTTCACCTGTCTCAAGAGTCAGTAAAAGCAGAGACCATGGTTTTAAAATACAAGCAAATGGACTGAGGCACCAACCTTCTCAGCTTCTCCAGAGGTGCTGACTCCTCACAACTGTCAGTAACTTCAGAGCAATCTATGGGTCAGATCTATGATCAAGTCTATGGATCACTGCCTTTAAAAACCAATTAAATGCTTGAAGAGGAAGGTAACTCAAAAACAGAGGACAATTCTTTCAAGAGCTTCTGATTGGAAAGTCAGTATTTGACTTGCAGAAGTGATTTAGACACTTCAGAATTCAAGAACTACTTTAAAAAAAAAAAATCAAGTGTCTTCTCAAATGCAAAATTATTTTTGTGAATGGTACACAGATATCTGTTCTGTAACATACTTACCCATAAGCTTTAGGCCCGCTTCAGAGAGGGAAGCAACACTGTGGATTCAATGCACCTAAAAACTGGCCCAAGATTGGCCACACTCTCACCCACCCAACCACCATCAGCACTCTGGTGGAAAAGTAACTTTTCACACTCATTGCCTGAGGAAAACTCAGTTCCAGAATGACCTAAACAACAGGAGGCTGATTGCCTTCGAACACCTGAAGAAAGGCTCCCCTTCATTTTACTAACACCTCTGCTTGGTGGAAGGCCCTTATGAAAGAATACTTTCTTCCAGACTTTCTCTTGTTATCATTTTTTTCCTGACATCTGTTCATCATTAAGCCTGCAACAGTGTCATTCCATGATGTATGTGAGCTTCCAAAACACTTTAAGAAGAAGAGATTGCTAAGTGTACAGAGAGACGGGCAAAGCCAATCATGTCACAGCTTAAGCCAGATTTATTGGTAGAGGAGGCTTACAGCTGTCATTAGTGAAATGGAGAAGAGGACCACTAGCATAAACCCCCATCAGTGACAGCTATAGATCAGGAAAAAAATCTCAACACATGGATGGCAGCTTTTCGCTGCTGAACCGTTGGCCTGAAATTCTGTTATTATTTGTCTAATGTGCCCATCTTTTATATTTGGATTGCTGCTGGTAGCAAATAGTCAAACCATCCTAAGGCCTTCACAAGATGTGTGTTGACTGGCCAGAGTCAGATTAAAGCTTAGCAGGTCCAAATAGTCCAAAGGCATCTGGAGCCAAAGGGATCAATCAACTTATACCTCTTTGCTTTGAGCTATCTGGATTTTTCACCAGCTACTAAAGGCAGTGGGGAGGCTGGGATGCTATAGATGTGGTTTGCATCTATTCTGCATATACATTATGAATTTGTTCAGTGTCTTTGACAGACAGAACAGTTTGATCTTGCCTCTGGAACAGAGGTTTCTAGATCACTGCTTTTCAAGCTGCCAAAGAGCACTCCACCACCCGCTACTGCACGCTGGGTTGAAACAGTTAACTATGAGCACAGTGGAGCTAATATCTTTGAAACATACGGGTTTTGAGGTTTGTTCCTCCTTGTCAAGACACATTTTGAATAGAATGGTACACACTATATTCTCTTTCAGTGTCTCTAAAAAGAAGGAAGGTTCTTTTCTCCCGAGACAATTTCACAATAGGGGTCCTGGGACCCTGATGAAGGCAGCCTCATACTGTCTCTAGGAGAAAAGATTCAGAGCCACTGGGAACTTGAGAAAGACGGCTGTGTACAGATGTACAGAGGCCAGAAGTCTGACCTCATTTGAGCTGCTTTTTTCATAAGTCTTTGAGTAGACTGAATACAGTAATGGAGGCAGCAGGCAATGCTGCAGGTACTGGACATTCCCCACTAGAGCAGGGTTGGAACCTTAGATACTGTGATGTACCTAGAAGGAAACTATGCCAGAAATTACAATTGATTTTTCAAGGTAAACTCTTTATTGTGTTGCCCATGTTAAGCTACACTTTATTCTAGAATATCTTTTTCTTGATTGAATTAAGCTCTTTCTTTGGAATAACATTTCAGTTTGCCTGCCTTCATTTAAATAAGGTTCGAATCAAATATTTTACTGCATTCATTTTTCTTTGGTTTTCTTTTGCATGGAGAACCCATTGGGTTTCTGTTCTATAATACCTTATGCCTCTTCTAATATGAACTGAGAAACCTACCTGGTCATATCCAAAAAAGATTTTCCTCAGTTTGCCTCTGGGTCTGAAGTGCTGCTTAGATGTCTCTGACTGCAAGAAGCCTTCCCCTCTTCTGCTATTCATCACAACAATTTCACATGCTCTGTTCAGCTGTTCTCTCCATGGGCTGGTGAAGCTGGTATGGTTATTATCCTCTTTATCCTGTACAAAGTTAAAAAAAAAAAAAGCAAAAAACATTATTTATGGATAACACTGGAGACCACCCACATAGCAAGAAAAATTGAGAAAAACCAGTTGTTTTCATGCTCAGGGCAGTTATAAGCATACATAGTTTGGATTAGACAGTCGTCCCATTTGACTTCTGTTCCTCAGTAAATATTTGTAACTTTGCTGATAAAGCAATGCTGGATTTCTCAGCTGGGTTTCCATGTGGGCAATAAGCTGTGGGACTGGAGTATGGTATCTCATCCCATAACAAGTTTTCTTGAATAGTCAGTTGTTGTATTCTCTATCTTGGTCATGAAAAATCTGCTCAGGAATCAAATGGCAGAACAGAGTCTCCAAATACAGCTGCTTTGGCTGTATTATTGACTGCTTGTCAGGCCCATGGCAATAGGTGATAAGGGCTCAAAGGCATTAAAATGTTGGTTTATTGGGACTTACATGCAGGCAATTCATGTATAGAAAACAGCAACATTGCAATGTGGGGTTTTTTAAATATTATATGATTTCATTTTAATGCACATTATCTTCACTTCAGTCTTGTTTTATTCATGAGCAAAACACATTACTTGCTTGTTGCGTGCCCTGTCTGTGCACACTAGAAGCTTCTGAGGACAATGTACTGGGATTGTTACGGGCATGTGAAAAAGCACAAGTGACAATAACCTGATGAGGGAGTGGTGTAAGCACGTGCCCACAGCTGACCCACCTGGGGCTTTGAAGTGTGTGGAGTTTAGATGCAACTCAAGACAGCCTTGTGCAGGAATAAACTGTGTGACCAGCAATAGGGCGATTCTTGCACAGGGCTGCTGTCTGACCCGAATTCCAGCTGGGTGAAAGGTGCTTACTCAGGTCAGCAGCACTGGCTTGTCTCTGACCCAGCTTTCCATTGAGTTCAACACATTTTTTGCAGTGGGACACCCAGAGCATTGTCACCATCTGCCACCCGTAAATTACTTTCCAAATACTTGCATACACCTTCAGCACACACAGTCTGCGGGCTACAGCTAAGCTACAGGAAGCTTTGACTCTCAGCTCAGAGGTCAAGACTGTTGGCCGCTTCTAAGTTCACTAGTTTGCAATTCTACTTCTTCCCAAGAGGGAAAAAAATCCCTAAGAGGAAGAGAAATAGGAAGATAAGGATGCCTTCAAACTTCAATTTTATAGTTTTTTCCCTTTCTGAACTAATAACGACCCCAACACATCTTGCCCTCAGATCTTGAAGTGCTTTACAAAGGCAACAAATGTCATTGACAGCACTTCACAGCCAGGGAAACAGGAGCAGAAAGGGGAAAGTTGTTTGCCTGAGAACCTTCGACAGACCAACAGCAGCGGCAGTAATCTGCTGACTAGGAAAGCTCCCCCACATACGTGTTGCCTATAGCTGTCACATTTCTAATGTCAATAAAATCTTTGTTTAGCATTCTTTGTCTCTCTGCTAAGGACAAACTCATGTTAGAATTGTTTAGACCTCTCCAACCCCCTTATCTCTTCTTTCCCTCCATTCTCAACGTACACATTCCCAGCTAGTCTTCATCTGACAGTGAAAGCCCCTTTGGGATGGACTTACGGGTTGTATTACTAACATTTCTTTTCCCAGGCCTCTTTCTTACGGTATTTGCTCCGGTATTTAAGGGATAAATTTTATGTTTTGTGCAAAGCAGGAAGATTAGGCGCATGAGAGGTTCAATAGGTAGTTGAGACAACATCTTCTATATAAAGATTGTTTCAAAATTGCACTCAGTGCAAGTCACAGTTGAACGCACTATTTAAATGCAGCTTTGGCTTTTTTGCAATTTCCTGCCCAGAAAAGCAGCTCTCTAAGTGTTTTGAAATAAAAAGACATAAACGTTGGAAGGGTGCAAGTGGTCAATTGACCTCATCAGCGCTGGTGTTAGTCAGGAATTTTCCAACAAAATTTTTTTGGGAGGGGAGGGAGACAGGGAGGGACGGGACAGAAAATGCTGATCTCTCAGAACTGAAATGTTCTGTGGGAAACGCATCAGTTTCAATAAAATGCTTGCTGGGAAGAATCTTCCAGCCCCACTTGAAACTGATGGACAAAGCCTGATTGGGAAAGGATCCCAGCAATCACAGCGTAGCCAGCAGCCCAGTGGTTAGCACATTCCCTGCTGATTTGGATTTATACCATGTGATAGAGGAAAGACTGAGTTGGCTCCAAATAAAGCAGAACAAGGATTTGATGAAGTCTTCCCACAGTCACTACAAATATCCCAACCTCTGGGTCATCATCTCTCCTTTGCCCCAATGGATGGGATTTTTATGAAGTCAGAAACAACCCAACAAGAGCAATTGTGCTTAACAGATTGGTCCTTGGTGTTGTAGATCATAAACAAGAACCATGGTCTCCTACATCTTATACCCTCAGAACCAGACTTTGGCAAACTGTGAGCTGAACCTCTATTTTTTGTTCACTTGCTCTCTCTTTAACAAGAGGTCTTATTTTCATTTTGATGAGACAAAAATTCTAAAACATTCTCATTTTTTCCAAGAACAGATGTTCTGCTTTCTAGCCAGCTTTACTCAGCATTTTGTAGGAGGGAGCTATTGGTCTGATACCAGACATTTAACATCTGCCCAACTTAAGGTTTTCCAATGCAACCATTTCTAAAAATGTGACCAATAGATGAATAATAAGAAGCATTTTCTATTACATCAGCAGACTGTGAATCAGACCCCAAATTCTTTGCAATTCCCCAAAGTCTATTGTTGGGTTTGTTTGCTTGCTTAACAGAAAATTAAAGATATCCTCTTTACAATAAAACATCATTTAGAGAAGCATGGCAGGAGACCACGCTGGGAAGGTCAGTGGTTTGCTGTTTCACCTTGTGTACATTACTGTTTCTTAACATCTTATTTTTCTGTTCCTGGTCTCAGAGAGAAACTGGCAGGAATTGTGCAAGATCCATGCATAGTTATGATCAGATGATCTACAGCTACAGCTCTGTAGCTACTGGAGAACTCGTTTCCACTCCCTTCGCCTTCTGACTGCTCCTCGCTGTGGTCTTAATTATTGCAAAATTATGTGGGATGTATCAGGTGAGTGAAAATAAGGGAGTTGTCACCAAGAAAGGTTTTAAATTACCAACACCCCAGTTTTGGTTTTGTCAAATTTTCCCCAGCACAGATAGTAAATAAACACAGAAATTAAGTGAAAGAAGGGAGAAAAAGGAGGAAGGCACAATCTGCAACGTGATAAAGAATTCTGTGACCTCCTGGCTTTGAGGGGGACAGTGTCCAGTTCTCTCAGAGGGTACCTATGATGTAGAGAAGGATTGTGACATACAGACTTTTATATCCCTCTCTTTGGCTGAAGCCAATAATTAGAACCCTCCTTCCAAAACTGCTCTGGCACATAGGAGGATACCAACAATTGTTACTTTAACCTGCCCAATAGTTTCTATTTGGAAAGAAGCTCTTTTCTAACTCTAACAGCATAAACTAGTGCTTTACTCCAAGGCAATTCTTCTTCTAAATTAGGATCTGTATTTACATAAAAGTAATTGGTAGCTGGCTGACAATCTAAAGGAACATTAGCTGAAAGGTGCTGAAGAATAATAGTATTATTCTATCACTACAAGAAGAAGAGAAGGAAACTGTACATCACATGAAAGGCTGACCAGCTGCTCGTGCTTCGTAATGGATGGGCACATTGCTGACTCAATAAATGCTAAGAACACAGAAATTTATCTACAAAGTCAGATACTCTTACATCCACATTAAGAATTTACTAAAATGTATGACACAAATATACCACATATTTCTTGGTGATTTCTCTTTGCATGCTGGCTTATTTCATATCCTTTTCTTCCCTCCAATAATAATTTTTAAAGACACTGAAAAGGCAAGGGGGAAACAAGTGTTGTAGCAAGCAAGCATCTCATCTTACCAACATAAACAGGGAAAAAATAGTAACTTTCAGACTTGACAAGAGCTGAGCTATGCACAGAACCTACTGAGTCTAAGTAAGGTTTGAAACCTGAATGCAGCCAGAGTCTGCACATCAGAGTCTACCTTTGGAAGCAGAATGGCTGCAGCTGAAGGGGAAATTCAAGCCCTAATATTTAGCTAAGTACTTGATTCCTTCTGTCAGTAAGTTTACAACATACCACAGGGAAGATGCAACAGAAAATTTCTCAGAGAAATTTTGAGTACAGTGACAAAGGAAGAAAACAGATCTTATAAAAAAAAAGACAACATTTGTTAAAATAAATAAAATATGGTGCTGAGACTGCAGCTCAATTCGAAGTGAAGCTGGGCAATTTTACAGGTAAATGGGAGAAGCACTGGGAGAGAGAAAACTCATATTTCAGATGGACATTTGGTGGTTACAAATTAGAGCTGGATATTTACTCAGGTGAGATTACCTAACCATGGAGTATTTTTAATTTCTTGCCTCTTCCTTTGCAGAATTTAGTTCTGGTTGCTTTGAGGTAAAATACTGAACTACTGCATCTTCATTTGGAAAAGAGAAACATGAGGAAAAAGACAATCACATCTGTTAGTGCAGGTGGGCCTGTACGTGTATCTTTACATGGATATGAGTACGTTTGGCAAATCCTGAATGTAGAAGCTTTGGGATACCAAGGATGGAAGGATAGCCCCTTAACAAGTAAAGCCTCTATACAATAGATATATCAAAGATGTAAATAAAAATAACATATAATAATCTACCTGTGCTTTCTGAACTCTGTTTCTAGTTTCTCTGCATGAGAAGCACAATTTCCACCAGCTCAGCAACCATTTAAATAGCAAAATAGACATCCTGGTTTTCCAAAGGTTATGAAAAATCCTATCCCGGCTCTATATCCCAGCATCTATCAGCAGAGCTGACGGTATTTCCTTTGGAGCAGCAGAGCTACATCAATTTGCACTAGGCAGGGAGCTTCTGTTTCCAAACAGACCATGAGGAGAGTTATGACCCACAAATCAGGCCAGAATATCCTTGGCTGTGTTTCAGGATGCAAATACTGCTTTTTCTCTCAGAACTATTAAAATTGAATGATCTAGTGAGGAGGCCTTTTCTACCTACTTTGGTTATGGCTCTTTTGAGAGATTATTTTGACTATCAAGTAGCTTTTAGTGGTTATCACTGACCACAAGATCAATTTACACTCTTAGAAAATAAATGCAATTCTTGCTTACAATAAAAAGCAAATGTGCAAGTAGAGAGGAAAAGAAGAGAGAAGAGGATTAATAAATTACAATTGTTAGCAAGCAGTAACATGTATCGAAAATGGCAAATTCTCTGGAGTACAGCTGAGCTTCTTTTATTCAGGTCAATGACTCCTTTTGTGATTCCCTTCTCTAAAAAAGAGCATTTTTCAATGATTTATGTACAATAATCTCCACATCAGCATATCTTATTTTTCACTATTTGTTTGTTAAACATGCAGCAAGAATCTCACACTGAAGCCCTTAGCCTTGAAAATACAACTGGGACAAAGGCATAAAAATATACATATAAAATAGAAATATTTATTACTAAAGCTGATGTTTATAGTTTGACATGTAGGTAAGGGGGAAAAAAATACACCATTTTAGATTGCTGAGTTAAGGCTTTAATGGTGTGAGTTTCAGACAGATACATGGGGGCTGTTTATTAAGAAAGAAAAAGAAAATCATCCATTCACAGGCTACCAGAGCAGGAAACTGCAGTAAGCATTTCAAAGGCAGCTTTTCATTGGTGTGTGCAAGTGCTGTCTCTCTGCAGCCTGTAGGAGTCAGAACGGGACAAAAAAGACAAAAAAAAATATTATTATTTAAACTATTAAGATGACTTGAGTCAGTTCAAATAGATTTGCAAATTCTTGAATTCAGGGTGGGTTTTTCGGGACTGAACTTCATCACAGAAGATTTCCAGCCATCTCTGCTCCTGTCTGGTTGCCTATGTAAAATCTTCATACTTCAAAGTGCTCACCCACCTCTGTGCCCCAAGCGCCTGTTTCAAGTTGAGGAACTGGCATGCTGATTTCTTGAAAAACAAAATTCAGGTGCCCACTTCTTTGAAGTCTGATTCATTACAAAGACTTACAACCCAGTCAAAGAGCAGGACAGAGCCCCGTGACGAAAAGGATGTGATTTCCAACAGTGAATCTGAAACTGAAATATTTTCTAAGGTGAAGACTGAGCATATCATTTCTTTGTCTTAAATCACAGCAGACCTTACATAGGAACACCTCCCACCAGGCTGGAAAAGTCAAAGGAGGTCTCAGATGACACCCAGCATGCATGTCACATTGGATTATGCTGCCAGTAAAGCCATATCTGGATTAATTCTCATTTCTACCCTGAAGACTTAAGAAATGCAGAAGCCACATATGGGAATTCTATGCTGGGCGAAATTGCACCACATATGAATAATGACAGCATTTTGGAGGTTATAATTTGTTATAGAAAATATTCAGATAATTTTGATTATTTGATTGACAAGTGAAAATCCCAACAGATTTCAACTGCAGTCTGAATTCTCTTCTTTACCAGTTCACACTGCACCTGTCCCCTAGCGATGTAGAGGATTTCATTGTCTTTACTGTCAGAACAGAAACTTTCACCACTATAAAATACATTTCCAAAACCTCCAAGGGGGAAGACAGACAGACCACACGCAGAGGGGGAAGAGGTGGGGGAGAAATCAATAGATAAGATGGCAGGTTTCCAGTACGTTTCAGCTAACAGGTCTGTCCCACCCTGCCAGTCTCTGGCCAAGCCTTCTTACCAGAGCTGTAGTCTCAAAATTGACTGGGTACTTAGTAGGCACTGATGTCCATAAATATTTCACAAGGAAAAGAATGCATTTCCCAAGCATTGACTAGCTACATATATTATTTATATGAAACCATAACTTAAGTTGAAAAACAATAAATGCTTCAACAACAGAGTGATTCCCAATCTACTCCATTACTAAGTAAAATGGGCTCTGGCTATTCCTCAAGATCCCATAACTATGCACAAGTTCAGGGAGACCTGCATAAGAACATGGCCTGCAAAGGTGGAGTACGAGATTGTAGTCACTTCACCAGTACTAGTTAACTGGAAATCACAAGGACAAGGGATTATAAGACACTGAAATTCATTTACTTGTTTTATTTGTTTTGTACTCCACGCTTCTTTTTGAGATCAGGTCTCCCACTCTAAATAAAGGGCAGAAAATGCACAACAAGGAAGTAGTGTTATCTCCTTTGTGTTATATACACAAAGGGTTAGAGCTCAAGGAGAAAAAGGACTATGTTTTCCACTGCCATGGCCCCTGACCAGCTCACCAAGAACCTTTTCCAGAGGAAAAAGTTGCTACAAAAAGATGGTCAGGAAAACCAGAGAGTGCATATTCCACGTTCATGCCAAGAAACTCCTGAAGAGCTGGGAGCTGAACTGAGACTATCCACTTCCCAAAGAATTTAGCTACAAAACTCCCCTTTCTTGGTAAATGATCTTCAAACAGGTTTTTAAATGACTGCTTTGTCATTCAACCTGTTCAACACTGCAGAGGAGGCATCTCAGAGGAGGTATCTCAGAGGAGGTGTAACAGACTAATGTTCTTTTGCCTGAAGCGCTCAAAACATTAATGGAAGTTAATTCTGCTGGTGAAAAAGGGTTAAGGGAGTTTTGCTGGCTCATAACCACAGCCAGGGAGAAGGGAAAAGCTTCTGGAGGGGAGAAAGCAGATCCGAGATGTAGGCAGTACCACCACCATTTATGTGCTTACCACTCAGCTGGCAGCTAATGGCCCATGTATAAACTCAGGATGAAAGTGGGTAAAATAAATTGCATTCTTTAAAAGAACCATCTCTTCCTTCAGTGGCACAGAAAAAACATCCTAAACGCACCTCGGAAAGCTATTTTGGGGTGGGGTTTTTTGCAAGACACAGAAAGTGCCAAGATAAAGTCAGTCAATTCAGTATTGCAAAGGGGGGGAAAAAAAGCAATAAAATCAGTGGAAGCTCTGGAGACAAGACTCACCTCAGCGCAGACAGCAAGAAGGATATTTATGCACTATTTATACCACTCCAAGTGCAAATTTTGCCTTGCATTGATTATAATGCACATTTCAAAGATCTTCCTGCAGCTCTGGCACAATACTAATAATGTAGCAACAATGAAAGGCTGAAGGAACCAGGGCTACTGGCTTTGGGCAAGATCAAATGGCATATTCCTCTCCCCTCAGCACTCCAAGGCATCACACACATCCTGGTGAGCAAACACCCCAAGTCAGCGGAAAATTGCAACACAACAGAGGTTGTGTTAGTAAAGGAGCATTTCCCAAGCATCTCCTTTCTCTTCCTCCATTCCCTTCACTGCACTGACCTGAAGTGGGAGGGTTTGGGTGCTACTTGGTTTTACAGTGGTGTGACGAGGCCAGGCCACCAGTACCTTTTAGAGGAAGGAATCACAGAATCATAGAATATCAGAAACATTCAGGTTGGAAAAGACCCTTGGGATCATCAAGTCCAACCATCAACCCCACTCTATAAAGTTCTCCCCTACACCAGATCCCCCAACACCACATCTAAACAATTTTAAACACATTCAGGGACAGTGACTCAACCACCTCTCTGGGCAGCCTGTTTCAGTGCCTGACCACTCTTTCTGGGAATAATTTTTTCTTAATGTCCAATCTAAACCTACCCTGTTGCAGCTTGAAGCCATCGTCTCTTGTGCTAGGGATGCAGCAGTGGGATGTTACAGGGCAAACCTTACTGTTCTGCCTCCCTGCTGCCACTGCTCACTTTGTGAAGGGACAAGGAAGAAAAGTGTCTCTGAAATCACCCTGGAGCTCCCACCACCTCCAAAGCACGGCAGGAGGGAGGCCTGACCCAGCCCTGTCACCCTGCTTTCTTCTTCACTGACACAGAACAGAACAGATTCACATTCCACCTGAAACACACACCTCTCGGTAGTGAAGCCCACTCACTTATTGCAGCATTACTGGTTTATATGGCAGGTGTGAACTAATTCCATTTGTTTGGATCCAAGAGCTCTCAGCAACAGACAGGAAGATAAATAACCTTGGGAAAGGGGGTGTTGACAAGCAGGGACTTGCACACCCAGCTCCCCTCACTCCTTCAGCAGCCACAAACCATCAGAGCCTTCACTGCTCTCTGTTTTTCATTTTTCATTGAAATGCTATTTCAGGGAAGTTCAGCTGAAAGAGGCAACTAGTTCTTGGTACCTGGTCCTTCCAAGGCTACTGCAGAAGAGGATTTCTGGTTGCACCTACCACAAAGATCTGTCCAGCCCTGTGTTTCTACCTCATCACTAAAGCCAGATTCCACAGACTCCATTACAGTAGTTTCTTTGTCCCAGTACCATTTTGCCACAGCAAACTGATCCCACCAGCTGAAAACGCACTCAATCAGCAGGAGGCAGTGAGCAACTTAATTCCTTCAAAGGATTATTCAACCATGTGATCGCAGTCAGTACCTTCAAGTTTTGGAATGTATCCCCAGTTTGGCTTCATCAAAACCCAGCATCAAACGCACCTCCAGGAGCTACTTTCCCTGATTTTTGCAGCACTAATATTTCAGTGATGATGTTGCAGAACCAAGTTAGATCACTGAGAAGCTCACACAAATCTTCTATGTGCTCAATATCTGTACCCACATAAAACCACGGGCAGACCACAAGTGATCCAGACACCTTGTGCTGCTCATCCTCAGCACAGAGGAGCTAATTTCACACAGAGCATAAAAGAAGACAGCAGGACAGTCTAACTCCACTCTACACAAGTCCCAAGCAGATATAGATTTGTAGAGGCTGCTTGGGAAGGCCTGGAAAAGGAAACCCTGACACAGCAGCGTGAAATCACACACAGGTCTGTCACTCCAAAGGCTCACACTATAAAACTTTCATTGCTCCAATCCGTGAAGCGAAATGACAAATGACTCCAGTCAAAAGCTTACAGTCAGGACCTAAATCTTCCACCACCCCCTTTCTGCGTGAATTAATTTTAGGTGTTCGGTGAGATAAATTGAATTTTGCATTCTTCCAACTGCAAAAATAGATTGTTCTAGTTATTAAAATAAATATCTGAAGAAAAAAACTGAAAAGATAAAAGAGAAAGGAAATACTAATGTAGACAGTAGTCAAAGAATCATGCCAAAGAATCATAGTGGGACTATGAGACTTGTGATATATTTTTGCAGGGGCACCAAGAAGAAGTCAAAAGAAAAAAGGCAGGAGGGGGACGGACGACAGAATCCCACACCTTTTCAGAGAGAATCCTCTTAGAGGCAGCTTAAGGTTAAAATAAAAGCAGGTATCATAAATTAACCTGCTGCACTGCCCTAGCTGATTGACTTCAGTGGAACAAAGAATAGGCCAAATGTTTTTAATCTTCTGCTTATACCTTCAGCAGTTTCAATGCATTCTCTGATCAGTATGGGGTGTTCATATGCCTGAATTACAGATTTTGCTCATCAAGATTATCTTCTTCAAACAGTCTTCCTTTTCTCTCTTTCACTAGGAACCATACAACATTTTTCTCTAAGTTCAGTCCTACACAGAAGACACTACAAAACTTTGACTGTCCAGGAGGCTGTGGCTGGACTTCCTGGGACACATGCTGCAAGGTCCTCCTGAAAGCTGTCTTGGTCCCTCAGTCACCATTGATGTCCTTTCTTGTTGCATTACTGCACATCACTTCAGAGTGGTTAAGTGATCTACCTTCTACCAACATTTCAGCAAGGAGAAAACCTATGGTTCTCAGGTACAGAAAAAGGCAAAAAATAACAGATATCAAAGCTTCAGAGCTTAGAATTAGACTGACATCCACATGTTCGTGTATCTGGGCCCCTGAGACTATTCAGCAGCAGTTACCACTTAAAAGGCTTGAATCTTTCAATGGCTCAGTCACCCACTAGACTAGGACCTCTCAGATCACTGTGAGTTCTTTAACAGAATATTTTCTTCCTGACAATGGCAGCTGAACTAGAACTATTTACCAGATTCGGGGAAGAAACACCTATAGACATGAAGGTATTTTAAAATAAAGCATCTGAATATTTTTTAAGTAAAAGTAAAAATTGAAAAATTAATGTTTCATTTCAGTTCAAATAAAATATTTCATTTTACTTTAAAAAAGTTTTTACTGATTTTTTGATTCAGCCAGCAAACCAAAAAAATATTATCAATTATTTCCACAGTGCTGCTTAGATTTGGGCTCTGAACAGATTTCAGTTCAGAAGAAAAACAATCAAGTGCTGTGTTGTTAACTCCAACCAATTAATTCTTAGTTCTGCAATAGTGGATTTTTTTCTTAAAGCCCCAGATTCTTGAATCATGTGATTACACAAAAATCTCAGCTTTCTTTCCCACAGAAAGTAGAGGTCTAATAATTTGGGCTGCAAACAGAAGCTCCTATGGTGGAGCGCTAAAGGCTTAAATACCCCAAACAAGCAAAATGTGTCTTTTTCCATTTTACCGATTTTAAAGTCGCTTTCATAATAGGGGATGGAGATTACTTGTGACTTTTGAACTTTCAGGGAATATTGCAAATTATTTTTCCAGGAGCTATTGAGAAAGATGCTTCAGGATCCCTCCATCCTCAGGGCCTTTAACCCTTCTCTCATAGCGGTCCCCTTCTCCATTTGTTTTGGGGAAGGAAACCCTCAGCCCGGGAAGCCTGAACCCATGCAAACAGTAAGAGTTAATTTGTTGCAATGTATCTGAGTGTAGTAACTGATTACATTTTTCCCCAAAGGAAACTTCAGTTAATTTGGTTAGTGACTCATATGCCAGGCTGCCAATTACAACACAGATGATTACACACATAAATTCATGTCGGAGTGGCTCAACGATCACAGGGAGGAAAAAAAAAAATAAAAAATAAAAAAGAAGGGGAAAAAAAACCCAACCAAAAAAAGCAGAAAGAAAAAGCGCTCCCCTCTACCTTCCTGCGACTGGAAGGTACAAGGTGCTGGATGCCCATGAAGGCCATGGGAAAACTGAGTGCCAAAATCTACAAGCCCAGGACATGGCATCTCCGAAATGGCAGTGTCTTCTGGCTCTCCACTGGGGATTTTCACTGCAGAAACACGCTGCACACTCGCTAACAGACTGTTCGCCACTATCGTTAGAGGAATCCATACACAAAGAGAGAGAGAAGGAGGTTAAATGAGCAGTGCTTGGCAGTACATCAGTAAATCATTTAAAGATAACCTGTGCATACCAATACCAAAAAGAAAAAAAAAAATCCAATTAAAGTAACTTATTACAAACCTAGTCCCATTTCTGAAGTGCTTTATATTCCTAAGGAGGAGTGGGAGAGGAAAGACAGGACAAGGAGTCAGAGTCTGTACCATGAGGAAAACCCAAGCCAGGCATTAGAAAAAAATTCCTACACACCTCATCAATTGGCCAATGAAATCAATATCAAAAGGAGTTGGCCAGGCTCCTGAATATATATATTCAGAGAAAATTAGACTTTTTACTTAAAAGCAATAGGAAGCTCCAACATTTGGTGGAGAGTGTAGGAGGAAGGTGTTCTTTTATCTTAAATGGAAGATACCTCACTGGCCTAGAATGTATTTCTAACTAGACATTGCTCTGAGGGGCTGCATACATTCCCTTCATGCAGGGTCAACAGGCTGGCTATGGTATAATTCATGCAGTTCCTTGCTGAAAAGGTCAAAATCCTTTACAAACAGTAATTAAGCTTCATGGCACCAGGGTACTATTATACCAGTTTTACAAGGGAATAAATAAAAGGACGTCGCAACTAAGTGATTTGCCCAAGGCCATCAAGCAAGGCAGTGGCAGAATCAAAGATTACACAGAGATGCCTGCTCTCCCATCCTCACCTCTCACCAGCAGGCAACTTCTCTACACTGGCTTTTATTAAATAACCATTACAAAATGTATTAATTTTAATTTGGAACTATGTAAATTGACTCTTTCCCCAAAGACAGCAATTGGCTGTTAAATAAATACCAAGTGATTATTACAATCATATTTGCTGAAGGGCGGATCATCAGTGTAATGTGCTGGGTTCAATAAAAAGGTTATTGCCTGTCAAATAAACATGATGAGCAGAGCCTGGACTGATGTGGAGTATATTCGACAGTCACTGGCTTTGGTGGGAAATGCAGCTGCTCAGCACCTTTCAGAGTCTGCATTTCAAGGGAGAAAACTGGCACTGCCAAAGCAGAGACAACTCCATTAGCAAGATAACCTTAGCTCAGATCCTGGCTACCTTAACTTGATTATAAGGGTAGTTAAGTCTCACGGATTTCTGTAAAAATAATTCCAGTGTGAGATGCTGCTCTTACTAAGGGTAAAGGTAGTAGAAATCATTCCTATAGTATGAAAAGGGTAAGATGATTTTAGTGCTAGTGCTAAATTAAGTGCAGACACAGGAAGCTAAAGATCTTGCTTCTGGTTTTGTTATAACTCTGCAGAAGGGGAGAGCTGTAAATACAGCTGAATGGCCAGATTATGTCTTTCAGGGAGATGGTCTGAACACAAAGGAAGTTATTTTAAATTGCCGGTTTCTTTTATGTTTTTCCAAAGTGCAAGTTTATAAGAATGGTGTTTGTTCTCCGCCAGACGATCGTGGATGCATCAAAAAAAGCTTTGTACCCTGCAAGACTGATTGCTGTTTGCCGTTGCACACTAAGTTACACAGCTATAAACTGCAGGCATTCGTTTTGAGGCTGCTTCACTCTGCCAAAGCAGGGTGAAAGAACGTTACTACAATAAACCCTCCCTTCTGATGTAGTTTGTCAGTGTAAGCAGCACGTTTCAGTGGAACATCAAGTCTTGCTGCCATCTAAGACCAAATATTGTTCTTTGCAAAAGCTCAGAGCCAAACAGCCAATGCATGTAGTAACTGCTACTTATGTTAAATAAACATTGATTATTTTTTTTTCCAAAAATCGGGCTTTTCCAGCACCAAGTCCGGGCAGAAGAAGAGCAGTACCAAATTAAAGCACTAGGTGGCAAGCCTCTAACAAGAAGTAACTTCGGGCAGTTAAAGCCTCAACCAAAGCTTTCAGCGGTCACCTGACAGAATTTCACGTTGTGGAAAAATGTTCTTGATTTAAACACCTAATGTTTCCCATTAAGAGCTAATGTCCTCCCTATATGCTGGCACAGAGCAGTGGCTAAAACATACAGGACAAGCTGTACTGCAGACATTGCATGGAGAGAACAATTCTTACCCTTCTTATCTGCAGACCTTACCAAGATGTTCTTTCCCTGTTCATGTTGCCTTAATATAGTTACTTTCTTTTCCTCCACCCCCAATTTAGTCTATTAAGGGTTTTGCTTCTGGGAACAGCTGAAGGTTGAGATATCAATTTTAGAAGTACAGGCTCTGCTTGATTCAGAGGGATCCAGTTTGGGAAGTATGTGGTGTGGCTTCTCTACCAACGGTGAGCCAGGCAGCGCAGCCCCGCACGCACATCCACACTCACACAGGCCAATTAGAATGTTAATAATAATTAAGTGTCTTACTCCTAAGACGCTCCTACACAGGGGAATGCTAAAGTGCCAGCCAGCTCATTTCATTACACGCAGCCAGACACCTCTCAGACCTCCTGTATTTGCTAAGGGAGCGGAGCCGAGCGATTCCAGTTCCAGCCAATCTCATTTCAGATGATCTGCTCAACAAACAAATTAGAGCAGCCTACAGAAAGAACTGGGGACCAGCAAAACAGTCCAGCTGTGGCAGCTGAGCTGTACCTTTCACCTCAAACTGAGCCACAGCAAATAAATACAGGGTGAAACCTATAAATTCCCATTTTGCAGGGGTTTGTGGGAGTCTTTATCTAGCTTTGGTTCACACGCTTCGAAGCGGCTCCATTTCAGATTTGGGATAATCCCCTAATTAAACACAAACTCAGTCTTAAGCTGCATGTCATCTGATTTCTACCCAAAAAATCAGAACTGGACACAGACTGGCTAGAGTTGTTCAGCTTGCTCAACTCCAAGATTACATTTAACTGGTCAGCAAGGGCTGGCCCCGAGGTTGCCTTCCATCTGTTTGAAGCACGTGAGTCACCCACCTCGCTCACCCTTCATGAATGCCGCAGTCCGGCTCACAGCTGACCACAACGTGCTGCTTATTCACAAATGGAGCTGTTTCAGATGTTGGTTTGGAAACAACCATGTCCTATGATGGGCAGCAGGACTGAAGGCTGGTGAGAGGGAATGGTGGGGCTGCTGCTAGAAGAGTTCTTTTGTTCAAGTCTTGCCCTTCGGGGAACATCCAGGAGGAAGAAAAGCTTGGGGACAATTCTCTTGAGCAGAACCTTCTGAACGGCTCTGAAGAGTTCTGGAGTTTCTTCTTCTCTGACTTAAAAGGAATGGATTGAGTATGTTTCTGATACCAGAAATGTTACAGCTACTTTTCACCAGAACATCTACTTTCAGAAAAGGAAAAAAGAAAAAGAAAAAAGTGAGGCAAGAAGCAAAATCTCCAGGAATATGAAAGCAGAAAACCCTGTTTATTCAGAGCACACTCCAAATAAAGCAGACACAAAATAAGTTAGAGCAAGACTGAGTCATTCACATTTCCAATAAATTAAAGGGAAAAAAAATCCCATCATTTTTCACTCCATTTCACATCAGAGAACAATCACAACAGACTACTCAATGCGATGATGACTTTACCCCTTCCCCCAAGGGGTTTCTCTGCCTCTCTTGCACAGCTCTTGAAACGATCACATTTGCCCCCCATTTTACATCTTCCCCCCCATCCAGTTTGCCCCATTTAAAACACGAGTTCACACAGCTGCCTGCTTGCAGTTTCTTTTTACTATCCTTTGATTTTTACCAGCTGCAAGAGAAGAAAACACAAAAAAACATGCATCTGATTAGATGTGCATGACACATAATGCTACACCTGAGCGTACAGCAGAATTTACCCAGATTCAGCCTTCCGAAAAGATCAGAAGTCTGAGCAAAATCAAGCCAGTCCAACAACCCCAAATCAGTAGGTAAAGAACAAATGAAGGTCCCTCTGGGTCCTATGTCCAGCTTCTCCACAAATAACCACAGGGGATGCTGTTGGGCCAACTCACTGCTATGGTAGAAGCCTTGCATACCCAGCTTCAACTTTATCTTCAGCCCTTGGGAAGTAAATGAGGAGTCTAAACAGAGGACTCAACCTAGAGCTAGGGCCCTTTTAAGACACTATAGAGACAGAAAGCTTGGTTAGGCCATGTTCAGGTAGTAATGACTTTTACTGCTGAAGATGAGTGAAAAGAATCATAGCACTTGGGTTAGAAAGGACCTTGGAGATCCCTTGTTCAAACTCCTGCTCAAAGTAAAACCAAATTACAGTGCTACGTACAGCACAAGGCCTTGAAACACAAGTGAGCAGATGTAGAGAAGTTTCTAGGTAAAGGTCCTCCCAGAGCTTTTTAGAAATTTTTATCCAATCTACAGATTTTGCTCTAGAGCAGAGCAGCTGCTCTGTTAATCAACAAAAAGATTTTCTATATTGCACTGCTGGGGTGCTCTGAGCTTCTAAAAGCATGATAGAAGGTGGAATCAGAAGGATATGGTGGAAACCAAAAAGGAATGGTTGCATTTGAGTTTAGCACAAAAACCTTATTATAATTTCACAGGAGAACTGAGGGAGAATGGAGTAAACTCCCACACTGAGCTTACTGCTTGGAGATTCTGCCACAGCAAGGCAGAGAACCGAGAACAACCTGGAGACTTAATGTGGGTACTCACTCCCACGGGGATGCTGCTGCCTGACTGAACTGGGACTATATTTGAAGCAGACTGTTTTATATCTTCTGCCCACTTTCTACAAGACCAAATTCCATCCACGCACTCATGAACAACTGTTTTCTCAAAAGCCCAATTACAAATTTTAAACAGAAAATAGCAACCAAACATGCAAAAATAAGTTTGAATAACTCTGGATTATTCACACTATCATTGGTTTGCACATACAAACTTTCACACCGTGGAATTAAGTGTTCCTGTTCATTTTCTTCTCAGCCATACAGTAACGAACAAATCTGTTTTATTGTTATTGCAAGGCATCAGTGAAACTGTATAAAAAATATCCGAAAATGTAAGAAGTATTAAAAAAGCCAAATAGTCTGAGCTTTGTTATTCACATTGGACTAATGTTAATTTCTGGAGGCACCTCTGTCTATAAATTACAGGAAAATGAGCTGGGCAATTAGCTGGAAGCAAAATAAGCATCCTCATCTTCTGTAAAACACAGCAAATTATTTTATAAGTAAGTGTGTTTGATCAAATAATCATTTGATCTTGAGGGTTGTGTAACCAAAGTTTTCAATCACTTCTCCTTAGCTGCCAAGAGTTTCAGAATTACGGAAGCTGGATCATTTTGTCAACCTTCAGTGCACGGAAATGTTGAGGCATGTCCCCACAAGATGATTATCTCTCTGACTTGCAGTTGAAAGCTATTAGATGTTACTTTTTACATTAGCTGAGAATTGCCCAGTTGCAGTTTTTAAGTTTGTTAAGGATGACAAGGATGAGCATGACAGACTTGCAGTGATTAAATGCCTCTTGAATTTATTTCACAACGTGCTAAATGTTTCTTATGATACAATCTTAAAATTAGAATGAACTGATCTTGTACCTACTGAAGTTTATGACATGATGAATTCTTCAGAGAGTAAATTACAATGAAACATTGATAGCAAATTACTTGGTTATAAATGTGGCTCATCCGAAAACACATTGTGACAAAAACAATGCATTTTATTCAGTAGTATATATCTGCTCTCCTATTTCAGCAAATATTACTATTTTGACCTTACACAATCACTTTCACAGGGCTGGGGAGGAAGAGCAGATTTTACAGTCATTGTTGGAGAGCTAAAATTTTACAAAAAAAGCTGAATAGGGATAGTTAGCTGAGCAACAGTGCCTATTTTGTAACTAAAAGATGAAGTGGAGCATGCATGGGCTTCACAAGTATTGAGTTTAGACATGGTATATTTCTCTGTCTTCAGAGTCCTAGTTCTTTCAATTTCTTACAGTTTGTGGAATTAATTATGTCCATTTCTACCTCAAATGCAGAAGGGGAACAAATAATTTCCTTGGATAAATAGACTTGAACAGATTGCAGAAGACCACAAAATATTAGATTAAGTTTGAACTTCAAATTAAGGCACAAATGAAGGCTAATTTCAGTTATTCATGTAAAATATCTTATGAATTGCCTTTAAAATGTATTGAAAAAGTATCAAAACTGGTCATAAGTACTATTTTCAGTAATAAATTAAAGTTTACAGGACTGAACTGTATATTCAAGGGTAGTATATGTGAATATAAGGAGAAAAAATGCAGGATTTGCTAAAGGAAATGACATTTCTTTAAATTGCCCCTTCAAAAAGGGCATTCTTTCCTTAATCACATAATTATTTCCAAGATGGGTGATCATCCTGCTTTGGATGGAGAGGCAGCAGCCAGACCAGCACCATATTCTGGCTAATCTTAGCTGCAAAGCCTACTTTGGTTATTCTCAGTAATCAGCAGAGAGTGAAAAAAGCAGGTTACAACTGGTGATAGGTAAGGAAGGTTTAGATCCACCACCCTCACTGCTGCTCTGTCCTGGGCAGATCACAGCTCAGTTGGAAGAGGGACTGTAACCATCAGCTTCCCACAGGCAATTCAGATTGTTCCCACCAGCTGCTGTGTGTTTTCTGCCATAACCAGACCAAATCGATGTGGTGACTACAGGCAGCTGGAAATGGCCAGTACCAAAGAACCAGGAGACCTGCCATGTGTTCTGGTTTTATCTGCATTGGTTTTTGCTTCCATTCAGGTGCTGAGGATGTTGTTGCTGTAAATACTATTAAATTTGCAGTGTGATTGGTCTGGAGTCATTATATACACACAATGTGCTGAATTCTGAGTTCACAGAGCCACAGAAACTGACCTAGTTGTGCTCATGTTTCCTCTAGAGATGTGGTACAAACATAAACCAGGGAAACTGAGTCTCTCTCTGCAGTAAAACCGGAGAAAATGCCAGTGTGAAGACAGTTTGGACAAGCTGGGATCTGAGGCTTAACAGTCCCCTGAATTTTATAGCTGACAAGATAAGACATAGCTAAAGAAATTCAAACACTTGATAGGCTCTGGTACCTTGAAACCACTCCCTGAGTGGTGTTATATCCCCCCAGTATCACAAGTGGCTCTCCTTGATGAGAGCTGTGACAGTCTCTCATTAAGATGGTACAACCCACAGAACTTTCCTGCTTCGAAATAAACCCATGAGAGCTTTAGCAGCGAGGTAGACCAAGGTTTTGCCACATGCTTCTTCAACCTAATGCTTTGGAATCAAATGCTTCCATATTTTAATATAAGGCTTTAGGAAGCTTCATATGGTTATGTTTCCTTTTTTTGCAATAGCACATACCCACACCCAGCACTTCATTTTCTTAAAATACAAATATGCACATGTATAATAGAAATGTTGACAAGTCCTAGTCAGAGTTTGAGAAGTTTGAAAACCTGTGCACCCAAAAAAGGATAAAATACGGCCCTCACACTAATTTCTGATTCTACAGCCCATCACCCTGATGATGCAGAAAACACTGCAAGGGGCATGTGCTGCATAACGTCAGCTGGTATCAGCAAAGGTGCTGTGGATACTGCAGAGCTCTACTGTCTGACTGCTGGCTGTTCTCATTGCATCACATGAAACACAGAAATAAATAGCTCCTCTTCCGTGATCACAGCATGGAAGTTTTGCTTTGCTGTCTATCCCTTCTCATTAAAAGCATAAAATGCAATGCAAGATAGGGATTAGACACAGAGGCAGACAAATGCTACAGGGAAGAGCTCGAGAAGGCAAAGGATAGGCACATGTGCCAATAAAGCTGGTCCTGGTGTCACTGTGAGTTGCACCCTCAGAAGCCAGAACCAAATTTCACCCAGAGAACAGCAGAACAACTGGCACAGACGCTCTAGACCACACAGGCATGAACGCCCATTTCCTTCTCCCAAGCCTCTGTGCAGGTGTTAAGAGAAACCTCTCCCCCAGCAAACTGTCATAAAACTGTTACTTTTTCTTTTCTAAAGTCCTCTTAAAAACAAACAGGCACACGCTCTTTTCCTGTGAAGCAAGTTTAGTTTCTTTCCTATTTAAATTACAAATACATCAGAAATCTTCCTCACCACAGCGCATCCTGTCTTTTCTCTGTCTGACATTTCGAGTACAAACTCTTTAGGGCAGGGTCGGTCTTTATTTTTTTATGTCTCATGCAGAGCTAAATCATATTCTTAATGTTAAACAGTAAGTAGAAAAGGCCCAGATGCATATACAAGGCTATACGATACGTGCTTAGCTTATGTATGATATACACATGATATGGTCAGTAAAACAGGCCTGTCCAAGAAACCTCTCTACTTATATACACAACAAAGCAGATCCCAACTTGTGTGCTGGGGCATACACATGGTACAGCACAGAAAGGAGGCCCTTGTGAACGTTACGTGCACGCATCTGATTTTTAAAAGTTTCCAGGATCCCTTCAGACTGGGAGAAACAGAGAGAAGCAGTGAAAAAAAGAGGAGTGCAGAGGGAGGACATCTTGTCACCAGTTCACCTCCTCCTGGTGCTGAGCAGCTCTGGAAGGTGAGAGTGACTCAGCCACACAGCCGCGGTGCATCGGGCGGCACGTCTGAGAAAAGGTTGAGAACCACTGCTCAGTGTGACCCCTTTCCTGGGCAAAAGCAAAGCAAATCCGTCTCTCTCAACAGTTCCCAAGTACCAGCCTCAGCCAGGTGCCATGATGACATCAGCCTTGCTTTCGCAATTATTTAACCTCTGTCTTTCAGATCAGCAATGAACCAGCAAGGGTGACTAACACATCAGCTCAGGAAAGTTATCAACACAGCGAACAGGGTGCTGGCACTCTGGAATGAGCCACTCTTACATGAATCTATCTGTTTTGTATTTGGGGAAAGATTGTAAGGAACCAAAGCTTACGTATCCATAAGAAGCTACAGGTAAACCTCTGCCCCCCATGGAAATATCAGTCCTCTGGTCAGAGATGCAGCTATAACGAAGATGTTTGCTTTTTCTCATTTCTCTGTATTATTTTGTCCTCCCCCCTCCCCCCTCCCCGCCCCAGCTCTGGCTCCAGCTCTCACTCTTCATACAAGCACGGAAAAAGTAGCTTCTCTTAACAGACATCTACAATAAACATGCCGATACTTGAGATGTAAACTGAGAGGCTGGCGTTATAACAGAGTCTCTAAATCAACCTCAGGACCTTGTTAGCATAATTAGTGATAGGACCAGTATCTTACAAGACACAGGACAGAAAGTGGAAAAATAGTAATAGCGATATAAAAATACAGTTGTATCCCAGCAATTGCTGAGATGATTGCTGATGGTTCAAAAGCAAGTCAGATCTTGTGTGAGGCAAATACATTTTATATGATGTTTAATCTCACAAGAATTCTGCCAGAAATACTCAGAAGCTTGTTAGAGGAAAATATGAGAATCCATTCATGTGAACAATAAAAGATTCCTGTGTGGAAGAGCTACTGTGAGTCCCATCCTCGTAAGAGGTACTTATCTTGCAATTTACAAGCATTCTGAAAAATAATGCTACCTTCACTGCCCCTTTCTACTAATTTGAAGCTTCAGAGAAGACAGTACTGGTTTTCCTTCCAGTTGAAACAAAGGTAAGATGGAGAAACACAGGGGAAGGGATTTGTTCAAGATCACCTGGAATTCAGTGGCAAAGCCAGAAATAGCATGTCTAAAAGGGCCCTTAGAGCACTAATAAGTCTTAATGGCCCCAAACCAGTCCCACCTGAAGCCTCCATACTCTCCCATGGGTGCAGAACTCAGCCCCAGGTCTTCAGGCACTATGTAAGCAGAGCTGTGAGCAGTGCCTGTCTCCAGCTCATGCGCAGCCAGGACTGTGCCTGACCAGGAACTTGACCCACTGACTGACTGCCTAGTTTGACCTCAGACCTACCTCACCGCTATGGACCTGTCTGGTGATCGTTGTGCTGTTCCTGACCCTGGTTAGTCTTACCAGACCTGATCCTGACCTGTGGATTGACTCCTTGGCTTGAGGTCAGACCTGCCTCATCACCACAAAATTACATGACGATCTGGACTTTTGGTTGAAGCTGGGGCTACCACTCCCAGCCCTGCCCTGCTTGCCTCACTTGAGGGCTGTGGGACAGGGTCTCTGGCTGGCGAGGACCCTGACTTGGCAGCCACATCATGGTTCCCCACCTCTTTGGGAGCATCTGGTTCTTGCTGCACCCTGACGTTATCCTAGTAGACCTCTCTGCCTCCCTGACTTGCTTTCATAGCACCAAGGACAGGAAGAGAAATGCTACGTGTATTTTGATACAACCAGGAAACAGAGGCAGAAAGAAATTAAGGAACAAACTCAAACTGGAACTCCTCTTAAGCATGTCCTTCCTCCTACTTCATTCTGGACATGGCAATATTGCCTGCCCCAATACAAGGTAGCAACAAAACACATTCAAGGGGTTATGTGAATGTTCTGCATCAGTCTCCCTTGAGAATAGTAAATCTTGGCTGACAAGAAGCAAGGGGAATCCAGCTTTAGCAGGAGGAAATGATCACAGCAGAGGGCTGGAGAACATGGGAAGAAAGGGCAGAGACCTAGGAAGAAGCAGCACTGCTCAAGCACCCAGCAGGGAAACCAGAAGATGCAGATGCTGCTAGTGAGGAGCAGATTTGTGTTGGGCGGCAGCAGAGCACTAGGGTTGCTCTAGCACTTGGAGCTGAGGAAGACAAATGGCTTAAGCACTCACTGGATGAAGGATGTAAGATGCAAGACCTCATGGCAGAAAGGGCCAGGTTACCCTTTGCCTGGTATTAGATACATTCCTGCTCTTAACTGCAGCTGGGATCTGGCATCAGATCTTAGCTTTCCCAAGCAGCCTTGGTTCAGAATGCAGCATTCCAGCAGGGTTTATCTTGCACTAGGGGACCTGGATGTCTGGAGCCCTTGTTCTACGTGGGGAGGGCAGAACAGCTCATCCAATAGTTTCATCTCTGGCTACAATCTCACTTGAGCTTACCTTTTCACATATAACAGGAGAAACTTCATATACAGCTCATGCTAAGGTTATAAGGCAGCAATTGTCTAAATCTTCATATTCAGGCAATTATTTGCCTTTTAATTTGAAAGCTGAAGGAGGTGACTCAACAAAAAAGGATTCAGGCTGAGTCAGCAAGGTCGTCTTCTTGGGAGTTAGATACACAGCAAGAAAGCAAAATAACTTCGAGGGAGGCAGGAAAAACTTTGCTTTGTGGAGATTCAGGGTATGGAATGCAGCTTTTCCCACAGGTTCTCTGCCTTTCCCTCTTCCATTCCTGAGACATCCATGTGCAGCCCATGGAGTGACTGTGCAATTAGGAGATGAAGAAAGAAGTTAACCCTTTGTAACAACTCCATAGCATCTAATAGCTCAGTATCTACAAACCTCCTCTGACACTGTTTACCTATCTCAGTAGTTCAGTACATTTACTAGAATATTTTCTAGCCTTGCTAGAAGTTTATTTTAATTTGGAAATTAGGAATCTCTGACAGCCCCACAATTCACAGTGTTGAAGTAAAGACAAGGATCCAGGTTTGTATAGGAATGGATGTAGTGAAGGAAAACTGTGGATTACACCTCCCTGGGGTCCTCCAAGTGGCTAATTAGCCCAGGGAAGCACAGAAACCCTCTCAGTCTCTCCTTGCTGGAGGCAAGCCAAGGGAATCTGCCTTATTCTTACATGAAGTAGTATCTGAAGAAAGATCAAAGACCAAGATCTCATGGCTAGTGAATCAGGGAAGTCTGCTGAGGGTTTTGATATGATCTTTACAATAAAGGAAAAACTCTGCTTAGTGACATTATGCTTAGTTATGGGATATTCATTCTCTAAATTTTACTACTATATGTGTTAAATTCCTTGGGTCAGTTGATGGCTCTATATTTTCATACTCTTCACATGGGCAAAAAATGATATAGATGCAGATGTTTTCAAATGGGGGAAGAGGTGGGCTCAGGTGTATTTTTGAAATGTAATGCCTGAGATTCCTTCACTTTCAAAGGGATTTGGGACACTCATTTGGGTGCTACGGAAAATGTTACCTTAAGCAACGGTTTTCTTCAAGAGTTACCACTGAAGACAGTGAGCAAGCCCCAGTCTCTTAAGTAAATGCTTTCAGGGACAAGCCAGCAGACATGAATGTGATCTATTACTGTCCCTTTGCCCTTTCACCAGAACACCTTTAAACACTCTGTAGTCATAAACGTAGGAAGAATTTGCTTCCCTTCCGTCCATCCCCACCCTGCCATGGGGAAAAAAAGAAAAGAAAAAAAAAAATTATTATGACAATTGGGCAGTTGTAAAACAAAGTAATTAAGTGACTTGCCAAAGGCCAGGTAGCCAAACTGGGGAACTGATCCTAAGCATCCCAGTTCCTGCTCCTCCTTTGTAGCCGATACACAGAGACCCTGCTGCTGAAAGGTCAGAATACTTCTTCCCTGGGGAAGATTTCATTTCCTCCTTTGAACACTGAGGGAGGGGCCCCTCTAAATCACAGGTTAGGCAGGCACTCAACTGAGTTAACACAATGTACTTCCCTACACCATGTCTTGAAGGTGTAGTTAGATGTTATTACATGTACTGCCGTAGCTCCTAGAGGTCTCTGCCAAGAGCAAGCCCCATTGTGTTGGACACCGTTCACACACTGTATGAGACAGTCCTCGCTCCCAAAGAACTTTAATATTCTTTGATATTTCTGGGAAATATTTCACGAGAGAATTTCAGCGTACAGGGGCTGTTTATCCCTTTTAACCTGGATTACACCAGGATAACTCCACTCACTTCAATCCATACCTGTCAAGGATGAGACTCCAAATTCCTTATGTTGCAGTCTCTTTTTAAAAACACCGGAGCACATATAACAAAGAATCCAGAAATGAGTGGGCAGTTGGCATTCATTTTCTCCATGTCACCATCTTTGGTTGCTGTTGTGGAAGCACAGCAAGGCACGGCAACTGCTATTTCAGCGCACGGGGCCATTGCTGAGCCCCAGATGGTGACCATATGATCTGTCCCTCTTATGGACCATAGACATGTTTCTTATTCTTAGTATTTGAGTTCTGCATGCAAAGACTGCTCACCTAAATCTGCCTAACCACCACAGCACCTGGGTGCAATACAGTTTCCTTTAGGAATCCAGTAAAGACCCAGACAGAGGGTAAACAATTTGTGGAAAAAGCACAACCTGACTCAATTAGAATTTCCTCCATGAATAGCTCCCTATGTCAGAACTTAAGGCCCCAATTCATAGGGAAATCTGGGACCCATTTCCTCAGGAATTGCTAGTTACTTACACTGCATTCTGATTTTGTTTTCTGGACAGTCTGGGGTGGGCTTTACCACTCACTGAATAGACTGGATTTATGCTGAACTGGTAGCAGGAAGATGACAAGGAATCTGTACCTCTAAATGTTACCTCCTGCATCCTTGAGCACCCCATCTCTCCTCCCAGCAGAAGGTGTCCAGGTATCAGGAAGAGCTGAGGAGCTGCTGTAGATGAACAGACCTTACCACCTACGCTGACATGTCAAAAGTCAAAAAAACTACACCTGGCTGATACAAAACAGAGCAATTTTCTGCTACCTGTTTGCTAAGGAGCCCATGAACTCCAAAGGCCCAACACACAGCTCTAGTTGCGATCTGGCAAATATTGGCATTTAGGGGGATAACAGTCCCTCTGCAAGAACCATCTATGAGCCAGAGCCCCACACATCCCATAAAACACACTTGCCTTAGGACAAGCAACAGTTTTTCAGAAGTATCTTTCTGCATCCTTTACTCTGGCAAATAGGACTTATCTGTGGAGGAAGATACTATAAAAGGAGAGTGAGCCTGGTACAGTCTGACCCTCAAGCAATAGTTATGATGATCTTCCAAAACCTTCACAGTGTATAATACACCCTTTTTCAAAGGCCCAGCCTTAGCCACACACTCCTGTGCAAACAAAATTGGATCTAATTCCAACTGCTATGGCCTTTCCTAGAGTTAAACAAAGCCTTGTAGAGCTGAATGATAACAAAGCACAGAGGGAAGGAGAAACTACACGAGGAAAAAAAAGCAAAACATCTGTCCCTGACATTTCAAAAATTCTTATTTGCCTAACTCCCCTGGTTTCAGCAGAGCTGTAGACCTTTATACCAGCTTCAAAGTTGGACTGTCTGTTTTTTGAAATCCTTCTTCTGCTGAGCTCTGAAACCAGCAGAGGAGTTCAGGCAGACGTGTGTAGGCTGTCTCAGACAGCAGGGGCTTCAGGCAAGAAGAATTTCAGGCCAACAGTGGCAAGAAAGAAAAGGTTGGTGGTGGAGGAACAGAAGATGAAGAGGGAAGCAGTGAGAGGCAATTCTTGTGGTTTGGAAGTTCCTGTGGCTCTATGTACAGTCAGCATTTCTGTCTGCAAACAGAAACATTTCTGTTTGCTTTGCAAGCCAGATTTCTCAACCTTTGGCCTTCTGACCTTCACTGTATCTTGCGCTGTGATCAGGTAAGAGATCATAACTCAGGGCTTGGAGGGGCAGAGCTTTTCCACTCGGTCTACCAGCCAGATTAGATGGGGCCTTCACTTTCCATCATAGAACTTGAAAAGGCTGACTACCTCTGTGAAACAGAAGGCAGAGTTAAAGGCTGCACAAGGAGAAAGCCCCAAAACCTCTCCATTCAGAAGAAAGTTTACCTGAGCTTTAATACTGCCATGTTGTCCAATCCCAGTAAAGACAGACCTCAGGCATAAGGAGAATCTAGGCACGAGCTGCACGTTGCTTCTGGATGGTGCTAAGAATCAGAAAAGGGTTCCACCTGCTCGAAGGTATATAGTGCTATCTCTGTTGGACTCCAGCAGAAAAGGAGGAATGCAATGTCTTTGTATTTGACCAGAAGGGTCATTCAATTTGTTCTTATCAAATAAAAATAAAATAGAATAAGATTTTTAAAGCAGTACAGTTTCTTTATACCACATGCCCATGTTTATTGCCATATAAAATTCCCTGTTTGCCTACACCCCACCCAGGCTCTTGTACACACCTGCATAAGTCTATAATTTTATCCCATGAATCATTCTGTACCATCAGATCACACCCAAGTTACCAGAACTCTAAGGAAGTGGCAAGTTCATTATGCTGGTTTTCATCTTTCTATTTTACTATAAAAGAATTTTTTGTTGGTGCCCTGAATCCACCAGAATTTTTTTTTTTTTTTTAAATGACAGGCAGAAAGAACACGCAAAATTAATTAATTAAATGCACCCAACAAAAGAGAGTACAAAGGAAGGGGGAGCTAATAAATGATTTTTTAAGGGGCTGTTTGGACGTGTCCTGCAGTGGTTGTACCTACCTCATAGGGTACTGCAAATGTGAAATCATCAAAACTATGAGTCAGGCTCACTAAAAACCATGAGACTCTGAAAAAATCATATTTTCATTTCGAATTAAAGTTTTTTGGCTTATTTGCCTCTGGGTTTTGCAACCTTGGGAGAGCACTGAGGCCATGGTTTTAAGCACTTAAGCAGCCTTTGTAGGACTTTTTTTCCCAGGAAAGTGAAGATTTTCAGCTAATCACTTGTGTCCAATAGCTACGTGTTTGAGGAACCTACGAAACAACACAAGAGGTTGCAATCCAGAAATCAAAACACCGTGGTGTACGAGAGCTGTACAGCAGTGATTCAGGCTGTGTTCAGAATGCTTTCTGTTAGAAACACCTAATGAAGCACACTCAACAGCACCGAGGGAGATAGGCAGGCAAATATTTGCAAGTTGCATTTTTTCACTTTTGTTTACAATGTAGAGGAACATACCTCTACGTTAGCAGTCACTTCTCACTTTTAACTTCTTAGAACTATCTTAGGGTTACCAAATATCATTTGAATTGACTGGCTTTGTCGTTCCTAGGATCAGGCTCAGTGTGCTTCTTGACTTCCAGCCATTTGGCGGCCTCTTCATTGTTACACAACTGTAACAAGCAGCAATGACACAAACTTCTTGCTATTCAATTAAAAAATGACAAGCAGCCAAAAACCAAAATTGGATTACCTCCTGGGCAACTTAAGTTCGTGTAATGTTGCCACTGGGTTGTTTCCTAGCCAGGACACTTAATTGCTGAGAAGTGTGTTTACAGCTTGGTATGCGCTTCTATCCATTTGGGACCAAGATAGGTGTGACAGAAACATAACAGACTAAGACTGGCCAACAGTCTGGAAGGGGCTGCCACCAGCGGGCAACCCTACCACAGCGTGAAGTCTAAACATCCATAATAATAGTTGTCCCTGATCCAGTCAGAAAAATGAAAAAGCAAGGCAGTGGTTGAAGTCTCTTATCTGCTCTGGAAGGGTCTAGCTTTGCAGAGATGATTGGGCACTTTAGATCCAAGATCTATTTTCTTTCAGACACATTCATTGTGCTTTATTTCTTGCTAATGGAACGACAAGGAAGAAATGGTCTAAATCTAATCATGCTGCAATTGACTATGGCTCAGAAACCCCAGCAACACTGAGGATCAGCTACCTTACTGATTCTCCCACACGCACACTCCCTCTGTTTAATGCCTCCCTGCTAGCATGTTTAATTCTTAAGTCTGCACAGTCACACTGACGTTTAAATTCGTTGTCTCCTCACCACTTTGTTTGCTGCTACCAACGCGATGTCCATCACTCCAAGTGTTGCACCCTCACAAGCTCTGTGTACTTTCAGACGCTTTGTGATTGGCAGGGAGGCTCAGGGCAGCAGACAAGGTGAATCTTGTAAACATGGCAAGAGATAACGCAATACCGAAGGGAACAATAACCACAAAACCAGCTCACAGGGTTCAAGGGATGGAGGTACATGTACTGTTTATTTTCTGTGCTCTTGGATCAGCTGCAATTCCACATGTAAGCTGTAAGCTAACTTCTTCAGCGCCAGCTTTAAGACCTGGAAAGTCCCTCAGCACCGAGCATTATTTAACAAAGAATATATGCCTTCTTTATCTTTTATCTATATAGGAAACAAAACAAAAACAAAACAACCGAGACATTTGAACAATGCCTACAGCCCTGACTTAGGCCATGTCTCTGCCCTTGTTTGCACTGATGTAAATCAGAGATCACTGTAAGAGATTTAGAATAGGCCTTTACATTTCTTATCACATCGCTCCTCTGCTTCGCCAGTGATCTGTTCCTCGTGTTTCTAACAACAGTGCCCATGCTTTTGCCAAGCCACAGTTACACATGGAATGTTTTCTCTCTCCAGGTACGCACAGAGCCTGTCCCCTCTTTATACTTTCATACAAAACAAGCGTCTTTCATCCTACTCACAAGACGTGCATTACCAATTATACCAATCTCAGAGTTTTTTAACTCATTTCCCCAGCATTTGCTCAGCTGGCTTGCCCATCCCATTTGTTTATGATGAATGTTTTATGACATAAACAATTACATATTCCCAGGTGCATTTAACCAGAAAAGCAGGAACAGAAAGAAGTAACAGACTTGGGACTGCCTGGGCTTGCATGGTGGCAGCAACAAATAAGTTTACATGCTTCAAAGGCACTGATATAGCTTATTCTGCATTTTGGGGGACTCATGATTAGAATTGGCTGACAATGGGTGATTTCTAATTTGCAGGGAATTTCTTATTTTGGTTTAGAGTAAGGCCAGCACACCAGCATTTTCACCTGAGAAATCCAGGGCCATGCCTTCTTCCACGGCACAGCTGTGAAACTGATTTAATTCTACCTGGTAGAGGGCAGCAGTAGGTGTACACACACACACACACACACACACACTCTCATACACACACATGTGCCATGCCACAGGAACATGACATGAGGTGAAGGTGAAGGTGAACAATCAGACTTGGTCTGATTTTCTGACTCTGCCTTGACCCCTAATGCTCTGAGCACCACCAACACTACTGCAGCAGCTCCACAGCTTCCTAACTTCTGCAGTGTTTGGGGCAGAAATCACTGGATTAAATTCCATGGTTGCAATCATGACATTGATTTTTTCATTTCTTCAGGAAAGCGATTTATTTTGTCCTTAAGATCGCTGTAACTGATGTTGTATAATCTAGCATTGCCAAGTTTTGTCAAGGGCTTGAGAGAAAGGGTAAATGAAGACATGAATTTTTTCTCTTATGTCTGTGGACTACTCCCACCTTTGAGCTGCCAGGTAATATCATATAAGTCATATTAGCCTTTGTTCCCTTTCTAGCCTTGGTTGACATATTTCGTGAAGAAAAACTGGTGTAGCTGATGGTGACACAAGGCTGAATCTGCATCGCTCTGAAAGCCAGGCAGCAACGTCACTGAGTAATGTGATGAACTACCCAATCCCACATGCTCTGTACACCACTCCATAAAATCCAGGTAATGTGGCCTGCATAGTTTTCACCTTGGATGGCTCAGCAAAAAAAGGTTTTGATAAAAAAAAAATTAAGAAACAAGGTCTGAAACTCTGTATCAAACAGAAATAATCCCAAATGTACATTAAGACCTGACAGTCTCAGTTTAATTAGCAAGTGGGAGACAGCTGTCTGTCTGTCACTCTTTCTCTTCCTTGAAGACAAACACATTCAAAATAAATCCAAATCTTTTTGTTTCATCAGCAGGTTTATCCAGTTGCCTGCAGGATGCAGAACAAGTTTAGGTACCAACTAGTGTAAGTCAGTAATGGGCCCAGAGATATTCTCCCTCTCTCTATTTACTCTATCAGACAAGCTAACTGTTAAAGAAAGGAGAAACCCTCTCCCAGACACTGTAGCTTTGGGACCCAGGTCTCTTCTTAGACTTGCCATTTGTCTGTCCCCTTTTCTGAGCACAGCTCAGGGAACTCTCAGTGAAGAATAAGGCTCTTTCTGAGACCCTTTGAGAGATTTCCTATTAGTCACTCGGATAATTAAAGGTTCCAGTTGCATTGCATTAGCACCTTTCATGTCATTAGAGTCCAGCTGCAGTGCGAGAATCGCGTATTCGCTGAGCCTCCTGTGCCAGCCAGCATGCCAGGAGCAGAGTTTTACATTTCATCACTTTGTAAAAGAAATACAATTAAGCAGTGTTCCCTGGTCATATTGCAGGGCAGGTTCGCAAGAGGGGCTCTAAGCACCTATCACTGGAATGTCTGGCCATGAGTTGTATTGAAATGGTACCCTGACAAGGTTTTATGAACACATGGTAATAAATCTGTGGCCACCTAAGACTACTTAATTGCCAGTGTACTGCACACCAAAGCTGCTCAGAACCCCAGGGTGGAAGTGCCAGTTGTGCTCGGACACTAGCTTCACACAGCACATGGTACCTCCATTTGACTTATAGGAAAATCTTCACCCTTTATTAGTAGGGCAGGTGTTGTGCCACAGGGCTGGTGAGTTCTGAATTCACCCTGCAAAGGCCACTGGTGCAAAGATTTAGTTCATTATAACATTTGTTAATTGACAGACTTGTGTGCCTGTCTAGTCAATAACAGCCTGCTAAAAATATGCATTAACCAGAGAGAATGAATCAGCTGCTAATAGCAGTCTGCCTGATTGTCAGCTTCTATCTATCTTCGGTATTTGTCGGAACCTTGTCACTATTGTACTCTGGCAGCTCCAAGCCTCTAACATATTTATCCTCCAAACACCCCTCTGGGGCAGGGCGTTTGTTGCTCTCACCAGTTTACAGATGGGAAACTGTGATACCGAGAAGGAGAGTGATTCGCCCAAGGTCACACAAGAAATCTGTAGCGAAACGGGGAATAGTGCATCAGCCTAGGAACCCCAGGGGGATTAACCTACCCCCAGCCAGGACATCCTTCTTGTCTCCTTCCTCTTTCAAATCAGCAGAGCTACAGCAATTTATACCAGTAGAAATTCTTTGAGACTCCTTCAGAATCCAGAGCCTTCTATTCTATGATTCTATTTACAAGTGGATGTAGTATTAACTAAATGCTCCCCTCCCACGTTCCCAAAATGATGACAACCCAAAGCTAAACTTTAAAACATTAATACGCGCATTTCAAAACTTGTTTAAAATCAGTGCCTCCTTTAAACCGAGTTTTAGCTCTTCCCTTCATCTCTGTGCATTTGTACTAATTGCTAACACCACTAGCTCCAGGTGTAGGGAAAGAATGGCCACCCTGCACTTCTGTCAGGAGGCCTAGAATGAGCAGCAGTGTTAGAAAGAGAAATGTGAACCTGTGATCTGGCTTGGAGTCTTGGCAAGTACACGAGTCCTTTAGTTCATGTACCAAATATGTTTGCTTGTAATTCAGTAAGCTGACACAGGATCTTAAGGAACATTAACTCATGTGTTACTGTGATGCTATGATTTATTATAATATTACAATTATTGATGTTTCTTACGTGCTATGCAATGAACAAATGTGAGATAGGTGTGATCCTTCATGTGAAGTTTGCCTTCCAAATAACCTATGATAAAGGAGAAAAGATAAGGAAAGAGTAGGGCAGTTGATCTCAAGAACATAGACATAAGGTAACTAATAATGGGCTGGAAACTTGCCCAGTTTGTGGGAGCTGAGAATTCAGGCATGAAAGCTGAGCAGTGCCAGTCACACTAGAGGAGAAGGATGGTGTAATCAGGTGAGAGAAGCAGTGCCAAATGCACATTACTGCAGCACGGCTCCCTGTGTCTCACTGCACTAGCTAAAAAAGTTCAGCCATGCATGTGGAGCCCCTTGAACAGTCCTCTCCTACTGCTTGCTGAAGCAGTACTGCAGCTCTGTTCCTGAGTTTACAAACAAAACACAGATGAGACCTTTAGTATATGGTAAGTCTAGAAATAAGATGATGAAACCAGCAAGACCTAGTCAAAAAAAAGTTACGTTTCATTTTCTTATCTTTCTTATTTTTTCTGCATACACTTTCAAAAAGGACCACATACATACTAAACGATGTTGGGATGTCTCCTATTTCTTCTTGCAAACAGTTTCAAAATCCCAGGTTGCAGATACTACTGTTTCAGGACCACAATTCTTCATAGGGAGGCACTGTCAGAAGAAGAGCACCATGGTTTCTCTTGAGCTGGGGAGAGAGACCCAAACCACCAATTCTAGTTCCTCTCCCTGCCTTTCTTCCCTGTGATTTTTTCTCTATATATACTTTCAGCAGAGCTGCTTCAGTAAGTCAAACCCCCTCACTCCACTCTTCTGTGTCTTGCAGGCAGTTGTGGCTTCAGCTGCTCTAGAAGGTGATGACTCTGCAGGTTCATCCTTCCTGTCCTTGTAGTCTATCAAGCTCTTCATCAAGACAAGACACTCAAGCTGACAGCTGGTGCAGCTGCTGTAGCTACCAGCCAGTCATGGCTACTTGGTGGCATCATTCAGAGGCAAGGAGAAGTCCTCAGAAAGGCCTGCCCAGCTGTGCAATAGACACAAGCCCTCACTGGAAAAAATGAGGGTTTTCAGTCTTTTGAGAACCCCAAAGGATTTTCCTCCACCTTCCTAGAGGTGGAGCGATTGGGCAGACACTTGACTGAACAATCCTCAAGCCCTCTCAGCCCACCAACTGCAAGCTGTCTGCTCAAGACATGTATACAATTAGGTAGAACAAACTTCAAAGCTGTCTAGCCCACTGACCCAATGTGGAAAAAACTAATTAAGGGAGTTTGAGACTAATGCAGTGTCAGCTTTTACTGCGACAGACCTTGGTGGAGGCAGAAGTTTGAACTGGGCTCTTAAAGCTCCAGGTTTGTGAAGGACTAAGTGAGGTCGGTGTTCTTTTAATATCTGAAATGTCCATTTTCAACTCACTAAGGTCTGACATTGAGTATTTCTAGTTCTCAAACAAGGCTAAAAGATCAAACAGCGCAGTGAATGGTCTTAGTGCAAGGAATGAGTGTCATCACAGGGGGGATTCCCCGGAGAGCTGCCACTCAGTGAGTACACTAGGAAGGTGATTTCAACTATTTGCATCCCTGCATCAGAATCTACAAAACAGAGACAACAGCTCAGTCTGGGCATGACACAAGTATGTGCCTATACTTGAAACCAAAGGGTGATATTAAAATGAAAGGTGCCTAGGAAATGGCAGGCAGCACTGCAATGGTAAACACCGAAGTGAGTAAATTCACTCTGTAAGAAGCTGGCTAACTCTCTCCCAACTGTGAACTGGGTTAACTTCATTTATTTGCTTTCCCTCTTGTTTGTCCTCCTGGCAATATTAATTATTAAGGAGGTATAAGTCAATTCAGAAGTAAAAATCCTAACAATCCATAAGTCCCATTAATTAACACCCTGAACTTCCTTTGTGCTACTCAACTACATGGTTAGTGCCAGATACAGTGCTACAAAAGCCAGACAAGTCTCCAGAGGGTCAGTTACTCAAATACTCACAGATATTAATCAATTCACAACCTTTCAGTGAGATGGGTCAGTATTGCTAACCCCATTTTACAAACAAGGATATTGAGGAAGAGAGAAGGGAAGTGACTCACCAAAAATCACCCTGTATTAGAGACAAGAATAGGACTCAGATCTCATGACTCCCATTCCTGAGTCTTAAGCACTATTAGATGGAAGCTGTAGAGCTTCCCATTTTCTGAGGGCTGGAAGAGAAGGGGAGAAAGAAGAGGTGGGAAGGGTGCGGAGCGTCTTTGAGTCAAAACTAATGCAAGTTTCCTGGAACGGAGCCACCACTAATTTCAATAAATTTACTTAGATCTTGAGTTTTGGGATGGCATGAGCAGCTGTGAGTCATCTTGGCCAGTCAAAGGAATAATTAATTGTTGTGGGCGAATCTCAAAAGGTTTAGGGGGTCAGGTAAGGTAAGCAGCTAAGCTTATCCTTGACTGCTCTTTTCTGCTCTGCAAACTATGCTGGAGACACTCACTAGAACACTTACCCCATGGCTTCCTTATGCCAGATCTGTCCATCTGTTGCACACACTTTCTGCCTCGTCTTCTATTTTGATTATAAACTATTCAGTGCTGGGATTGTCTCTATTTTAGAGGGTTTTATAGCACCTGCCATTGCACAGTTCTGATGCAGACAAGGATAAAGCAGTACCAGAAGCACAACCATTGCCCAAATACTAATAGAAGGCTGAACAGTTTGGCTCCTGAGATCTTTTGTGCTTCCTGATTATAGCAGGAGTGGTTTCCTTGTGGTGCTTTGATAGTTTTGCTCCCAGCACAGCTCACAACCAGGAAGTACAAGAATGCAGAGCGATGATAGCCAGAATTTGCAGAGCAGCTCAGCATGCACAATCAGAAGCAGATTTGCAAAAGAGCTCAGCTCCCATTTAGGCACTAAAATCAGTATCTAGATTTTAAGAAGTGCCAAGCTGGCGGGCTACAGAACTGTTTAGAAAATCCAGCCCTCATGGCAGCTTCTGAGGACTTGAGGATCTGGCTCAGTTTTGCAGGCTGAAAGGGAACCAGAGCTCCGCGAAAAGTGTCGCCTTGACTCAGTGTTCAGTATTCTTATTTTTTCAAGAGTTCTAGCCCCTTTTAGGTAATGTAAGATGAACCACGCTAAAAAAGGGCTGTGCTCTCCATTACCTCTTGATTCCAAACAAAAATGCAAAGCTTTGGAGTAAAAATATGCCTTTTTTACCTATTCTCCTGCCCTTAAAACAGCTTCTCTCCAGCTCCACTCCTTAGGCAGTGCTTGAGGTTGGTGACTGCCTTCCATTTCTCTAAGGGTCAGAGCCAGGCAAAAGGGAATCTCATGGAAAAGGAAGCAGTAGCGCTATATGTTCCTTTCCAGTGTCCCAAATCCATAACTCATTTTCAAGTGAGGGATTGTCTCTCAGGGCCACTGTTCAAGATTACACTTTTAATGGGACAGGATAGGTAGCTGTAACTGGTTTGCTCACAGTCTCTTCCAACTCCATGCCTTCCAACACTGCTTCACTTCACAGCAGAGGACCAAGGAACATCTGGCTTTAACTGGTGACTAGGGGGACCTCCTATCTCATGCCAAAACCCATCAAGGCTCTTTGAAAGTACAACAGGCTGTCAGCAACTGCTCGATGTTTTTTGGCATGTTTGCAAGGCACAACTCTTGGCGTTTAATTATGAGCTGATACCCAAACAGCACAAGCTCCTCTCAGCTGGGCCGGCACTACAGGACTAAAGGGAAAGGGGATGGAGGAGAAGGAAGAGGAGGAAGAAGAGAACTCCTTGTTGGTGTCTGAAATCAGCAGACTAGGGTCTGGTGCACAGAAAGAATAACCCAATAACCCAGCTAGCGGAGATTCCCTCACTGCTGGATGAGAATTCACTACTGAAAATGATTTGTGCTCCCAAAATGACAGAATCCTTGAAATTCAAGAATCTTACTGGTTTGTTAGACTCAGAAAGAGTCCTGACCAGGCATGGCCAAGCTTATGGATAGCCTGCCCAATCTGGTACAATGGAACACGGGTTTGTGGGAGGTAGAGTCTGTGGAGAGCCTCTCTCAACACACTGGTCAGGGAGCTATGAAGCTGGCAGTGTCAACTCTAGTGGAAATGTTCCCATTGCAGGTTTGGCCCAGCAAGCAAGCAACCTCTTGCTTTTGTGTGCTCTTGGTTTCCCATCTCTTTGCATGACTGCTCCTTTTCTGTTCCACCATAAAGTTAAATAGTTATGCCAAACTATTGGTGGTTTTAAATGAGTTTGATTTTTCCACTAGGGTAGAGCAGAGCCACTGCACAGCTCACATTGTGTTCAGTGGAGAGGTGACAACCAACATACCTGTGGAAGCCCTGAGAACCTCACTGAGAGCCGATAGGCATGCAGGAATTTAAAAGCCCTGAAGCCATGTCTGAACCAGGAACTTCAGAGCACAGACTTTCAGGTTCAGTTTCATTTTGAAATGTCTGTAATGAAACATTTTGATATTTAAAATTTATTATAATGTAATTTCCCTTCCATGGGAAATTTCAAATATGTCACTTTTTTTTTTTTTCTTTTTTTTTTTTTTTCACTGAAATAGAACTCTTCATCCCTTGCAGAAATTTTCCAGGAATTTTCCCAAATTTCCAAATTCTAGGATTACCCATAAAGCAGACGTGTTGACTTTCAATCCTCGCTAGTGCCATTACTGCACAGTCTTTTTTCCAATTATGATTACATTTTAAAGAAAGAGTTTATAATCCCTTGCCAAAAAAAAATGAGCTGCTTTTAGGTTCCAAGTCTGGAGAAAGGTTCCCTTTTGTTCCTACTAAAGAGATATGTTGCCTGGTGCTGACTGGGAGCGGAGACACTCCTGCATTCCCAGCCCTGACACTAACTGCCCCTGTGGCCCCAGGCTAATCGCTTAAATGCTCTGGCTCAGTCTCCCCATTGGTAAAACAGAGATAATGATACTTACCATCTTCTTCACAGGGGTGTTGCAGAGAAATAATTAGTTTGTGTCTGTAAAGCACTTTGAAGATAAAAAGCACAATACAATTGATAATAATTATTGCTATGCAGACTGGTTCTCCCCTCCCTGACAACTTATTAGTGCAGAAAGGTAAGGGAAGCCCTGAATTGAACCAAGTCTCTCTCCTGGTAAAGCCCCAATTTCAGCAAAAGTGTATGTATGCCAAAACCATAAGCCAGCCACCCCAAAATTTTCTAAGCATCAAATCCGGTTTAGTGACCCTAGTTCTAACTTGCCAAAGTTAGATGTAGCACTGCATGGAAAAGAGATTTGTTTTTCACTGTCTCTTTTTCTCTAGTCTCAGTTTTTAATAGCATTTTGTGTCTTCAAAAGCTTCCATCAATCCCCGATACCTCTGCTGCTGCTGGCATGGGGCAGCAGCTTATTATACACTAGTTTGTTACAGCCTTTCCTTCAAAGATCTACAGTTCAAAGGGTCCTAGAAGTGTTGAACAGGTCAGCACTTTAATGCTGATCCACACATCTTTAGAGCGCAGTAACATAGCCACAGTTTTGTTCCTGGGGGAAACAGAGAATAACTGGTTTGTAGGGTTCCTTTTGGCCTTAAAGCTGGGCACAGAATTGGATGCTCCTGGTGGCAAAGATCAAGCGTCACGGAACCCTGTAGTGGATGAGCATGGAGGGCTGTGATGTAGTGAATGAGTGAACATGTGTCTTTATGAGTCACTGACTCCTTCTTAATGGGAGCTGCAGAGGGATCGAAGAAGGAAAAAGGAATAGGGGAGTAAAGGAGAAAAAAGTATCAGAAAGGATAAATTAATCTAAACTAGTTCTTTCCATGCACTTATTTTTTCAGACAAGTGATAGAGGGATGGCATACTTAAAGATTATCAAAACCAGATCAGATCAAATGCCACCCCAAAGATATCTCCAGCACAACCTGAACCAGGTCCTCTTCTCCAACTGGGGGCTGGGGGACGAACTAAAAAACCATAGATGTGGAATATTGGCTAAAATATTTTTCATTTGCACATAGTCTTGAACTTCTTGTACAGAGGGTCAAAGTCTTCTGCAAAAGGCCCTTCTGCAGCATTTATGGCCCAAGAAGAAGCAGGAAAAAACGGAAATGGTCCTGTTCTGTGAGGATCCTAAAGAGCATTTTCCAGACAGTTAGTTTGAAAAAGTACCATTTGAGTCACAGGACATATCTTTAGGCTGAATCCAAACACTGAAACCAAGTGCCAAATCCTCCTTTCTGATATGAGCCAAAAGGGAAGAATCCATTTTTGTACTGCATTTATTCATTGTCTTTTAAATTGATCTGAATCTGATTTGTTACCAAACCATGGAAGAGCTTAGCTCTTACCAGCTTCATATGCATATATATGTACACACACACACCAGTTTTAATCAAATGCTACATGCATGAAGGCAGAATTTGCCCTGCAGTATCTAGTTGGGAGATTAATATTAGCAGATTGCTTTGAGTAACAATATCAGCAACATTTAAAAGGGAAAAAAAACCCAAAACCAACAACAAAAGGGAGTCTGCCTTAGGAAGAGCTGTGTGCCATAGCACATGAATTAAATGCATGACTGAAATACATCACAAACCAGCTGAATCAGAAGACTGCAGCATCTCCTGAGTGTGATTTATTGCAAAGCATCATTTAACTACAGATGCATACAAACTGTAGATACCTAGACTGTAGGCATCTCTAGACAATTACAGAAAGACTATTTTGGTGGCTTAAAGAGTATGTGGGTCTTGCAGTAGAGATGGCTGAATTTCCCACCAAAGGAGTTATTCAAGGGACAAAGAGTAGAAGAGGTTTGAGCTCTGACAGAACAGGCTCCATCCCAGCTGCCTGACTTCAGCTTGGTTCCCAAAAATGCAGTCCGTAGTTAGGACACCACTTATTTCTCATTTCTCTTGTTTCATCTCCTTGCTTCTGGTCGCAGGGGGAAGGGTGTTTTCATTCACTGCAGAGCTGGTACAGCAAGGGACTGAACACCATCCTATAGAGACTACCTGCTAACCTCTCACTCTGCAATGGTGAGCACTTACATTTCTGAAAGGCTTTTTTTTTTTTTTTGCCATTACTCAACCAGATCTAAGTTCACAACCAGAGACCTGACATTTTGTTTGCACAGTCATAGAGACTACTGGAAAAAACTATGTTTTTGTGAGAATGTAGTGCACAGGTGCCTACTATAAACAGAGATTTCATTTGTGAAGAAAGGATGCTGTATTTGACCTAAACTATGAAGTATAGTTCTCCTCAGTCACAATTGACACTGTAAAGCTGCGCTGTCTATAGTGCCTTGCCCTTCTCCTGAGTCTGCCTCAGGCTCAGCCACCCTTACACCTTCAGAAAAATACTCAGAAAAGCATTTCCTTGCTTCTTTTTCCAGGGCCTGGGTGGCATGATCTCTTAATGCATCTGCCTGTTTACGTTAGCAAAATGGAAAGCAGCTTTGTTTATGGAAAAGATCTATTTTTGTTTTACTTTTTTTTCTCTCAACTAAACTGACTTTTATCCAGGATAGTGTTTTGCTTTGGGAAAAGAAATGTGCTGCAATTCTTAGCCCTAACTTGAAAGTCAGGTCAAGAGGAAAGGGGGAAATCCTGATCATATTATTTAATTTTGTAGGATTACTCTGCAGCCTGGAAATCTAAAGGAGCGGAAGAGTTAATATCCCCCTCTTCTCTGCAACCCCTGGCTCTGTGTCCCTGTGCAATGACATTTGTTATTCTCCCACATGTATTTAGAGAAGCCAGATCAGAAACAAAATCAAAATTTCCATCTTGTGGGCAGGGGGACAGTGCGTGGCATCCAGGGGAGAAATAAATTTCAGAAGTCACCATGCTCTCCTGAGAATAAATCAAGTCATTGTGTGTCTTTCAACTTCTTGAGACTTTGATCTTGTAAAAGATCAAACAGGGTCAGGACATGGATGGTGGATTTTGAATGAAAACCCAGACAGGGCACTGTGACGTGGAGATGATGCGGTGAGGTGTGGAGCACAGCATGAGATGTTCTCCCTCTGCAGATACAACAGAGTATCTGAACAGTATATATGTACACGTATCCTGCTTTATTGCTGAAATGTGAAGTGTCCTGCTCTTGACTCAGAACTCAAATTAAGGTCTGGCCAGACCTCGTCATGAAAGACTGACTGCTGGACAGGTTTTGGCAAAAACTGATTCTTAAAGCTCAGGTTCTAATTTTAGCAGTAGTGCTGACTCACAATACAGATTTTGTCAATTCTCGACTTCCACCTGAAAGAGATGGAGATCATACTTTCCTGTGTTGAAGAACTGTACGGACCTCTTTGAACATTTGGTATAGAGTTGGGGATTGTATAAATTATGGTCATCGCTTTATGACATTATGACATGGTGAAACCCATATATAGCCATATAATATATCCTTAAAGCTCTGTGACATAGGGAATGTATTATCCTTATTTCAATTATGGAGATCTAAACGTGTGTATGTTATGGAAAACAGTGGTAACATTGTCTACTATGAATGTTGTCTGACTTTCCACAGTAATATATTTGTATACATATGTCTGAGTTTGTGTAATGTACATATACATAATTGCATTAAAAAACACAGTGCTAATGCGATGTTATTTTGATTCCAAAGCAAAGTGCTCAAAAATGAAGGAAATTACAGACTTTAGGTGGGCCGTGCAACTCCAGTTCAGCCCCACTGTGCATAGGGCTTTATGACACAGTCATTTAGCATATAATCACACACAGTTTTCATTCCACATTTTTCCTCTCTGCATTTGCAAAGCCTTGTGCAAGTCACAGTACTGGTTGCACCCTTCAGACTAAGAGCCATTGGAATTTTTAAATACAAACTGTTTAAGTGACCTAAATGTAAGACTTTGCTACTTTCACCCAGTAATACCACAATATAAAGCCAGGGTATGCACTATTAAGAAAGACAACAATTATAACAATCCTTAATAAGTCATAAGAAATAATCAAGTAGGTGAGGAGGTGCCAGTTTTCATAGTTACTTGAGAATTTTTTCTCATTCTGACTCAAGAAAAAACATATAAGGTGATGAAAATGACCGTTTCTGTTGATTTACTCTCACTTTTGACGTTTCTTCCTAACATCCTAAATTTGTGAACTGGAATGATGGAGCTTAACCGTGTTCTGATATATGTTTGGTGCAGAGAAACCTTTTGAAAAATGCAGAATCAACTGAAGAACAAGGAACAATATGGTACCAGCTAGTTTTTGGCTGATTTCCCATCTGACATTGTACAAGCATCCAAGACTATTTGCTTAATTTGAAATAGAATAGTGAACCATGCCATTCTGGAACCTCTCCTAGCACATACGCACATAGACAGAGCCCAGCAACAAGCTCCCTACCCACAGCCATCTGCCATGTGTGCCAATTGGAGCAAACCACTAATATTACACAACAAGGAGCTCATTACAGTTTCCTCTTCATCTACCGGGCTTTTGTAAATGATGACAGTCTTTGGGAATGTGCAGCAGAGAGGACAGGCATTCCGGACTGAGGTGCAGTCTTTTCTTTTGCTACATGTCCACATCAAAGCCTATGCATTTCAGTAGCAACTGTTATTATTGTCACTGAGGATAACACCCCTTCTTCCTAGAAGACAGGCCAGCTATGGGATCAACCTGAAAATGACTGATAGTCAGTCCATGTTGACCCTCTCTGAACTATTTCAAGACTTTGTTTAATTTTCTCTATCTGTAAGTCTGGTTTGAGTCATCCATTTAACTTAAAATTTTCCCAGTTTCCCATCACAAGGGAAGTACTCACTGAAGCAGATTTTCAAGAGATACCATAGCTTGGTTCCACCATCACACACTTCATTCCCTGTGATGTCAGTGCTGCTGAGCCCATATTTAATGTTTCAGTAGAACTTCCTGCCCTTGAAACTCCATAAACTCTTTGGGACAGAGATGATTTTGCTAGACTGGAGAATCCAGCATCCAACACAGCAAGGCCCTGATCACAACTACTGCAATATATTAAACAAAAAAATGGCAAAACTGAAGAGAAAAACTCTGGCATACAAACAAATCCTTTCTCAAAACTTCTACCTGAAGCAGATGCTGGTGGTATATTTAACGTGTGGGGCTTTGCTGATTTACATCCTTGTAAAAATCAGTATTCAAAGCTCCTTTTCATGTGCAGCTTCCATCTAAGTAAAGGGGATACTGCATATCAAAGGCAGCTGCACCAGCCACTTTAGATTTATTAGTAAATCCATTGAAAAAACATTTCCAGTGAAATAAATCTCAGCCTGCTGACTTCCTCCTATTCTTTACTTATCCTCTTATTGATTTTTGTCTCGGAGATTTAAACCTCTCAATTTGTTTTATGAGACACTTGTCGAACAGATGACAAGAAAAAAGACAGTGCTGGATATTTTCCTTAACAGTTTTAAGTAGAAATAAAGAGCATTTCTTTGAAATTAGTCTTGCTCTTGTGACACAGTAGGAAGAATATATCTGACAAGCCCTTTAGAAGGCTTTAGTTCGCGCACAGAGAAAGCTCACTGGCTGCCACCAACACAGCTTTGTGGCAGCAGTGTCCCAGAAGCTCATTGACAAGTTTGACATGTAAACAAGCTGTTGCTAAAAATATTTAACCTAGGGCACCCTAGCTAGTTGAAGGGGCTAGTAATGGAATACAGATCCTTTCACCTCTAGGCATCTGTTCAAAGCTAGGCCATTGAATGAAAGTCATTATCATCTGATGACTGACTGTTCAGAGGAATGAGTAGGTGGGCTCTGCTCTGTGTCTCGTGAGCAAATTGTTGCATTACTAAACCACACTGGGAATCTCAGCAGAAAACCTGGGCCTGGCACCTTCTTGTGGCTGGGGTAGCTCTTCCCAGGAGGACAGTGTCCTCAGCTTGCTCCCTTCCAAGGACATGGCAGACACTTGCGTCCTTGCAACAGCTCCCCTCCCAAATTGCTACTGCTGCTGTTCCGGAGATGAAAGCAGATGGAGGTACGTATCCATTCCCATCCCACTCCTGCCCTTTTTCCCACAACCTGAACCTGCCCCAGCCAATGACTGCCAGCATGGCGCTGCTCTGAAACTGAGATGCCAGCTGCAGTCATTTCTAGAGGTTCTCTATTCATTACTGTAGGTCCTCTAGTTATGGTTTTCCAAGAAAAGAGGTCACAGGCTGAAGCACCATCCCCACCTTGGAGGCCCACCTTCTGAAGCAGGAGGGACAGTGACGGAGCAGCAGGAGAGCTGTACTGCTTCCCTGGGGCTGAGCTGAGCTGAGGGAAGGCTGAGGGCAAGTGAGGAAGGGGAGACACGTTCCTTCCCTTCAGGGTCTCTGGGGATGGATCCAGCCTCCTCAGACAGGGTGAAAGCAGGCCAAAGTCCTGCCACACCAAATGCCTGCTTCTCTCCTCCCTGCAGGGATCCGCCTGCAAAGGGGTGGGGAATTTCTATTCCCAAACTTTTCAAATTTCTGTTACTTCACTTACCCTCCTTTGCACTGGGATGTCTGCTCCAAGATGGCTCTGTCAGCTTTCAAGCAGTCCATCGCCACAGGAAACGGCTTATCATTCAGCTTGAGGATTGGCAGCAGCTTCACACCTAAACTCATGCCCTGAAGAGATCCAGAGGTAGGACCCTGGGTTTTCTCATTTCAGTAACACTTGCTAAACCTACTTTGTTTCCACAACATGGCCCAGAGCAGTCCCTCTGCCCCAGGAGGACAGGTCCTCGCCTCAGGATCCAACATGGCGGACAGGCCCAGTTGGGGCACCCTGGCTATGCCTGCCCCACCATCCACAGAAGGGAGAGGAGCCAAGTATCACCTCATCTCTGCATTAAAATATATATGTATTTTATATATACATGACATAGGTGGGAGAGATTGCTCTCAGGCACTGGGATTTGTGTGGGATGAGGGCTGTGGAGTATGGAGGACCTATCATCCTGGCAGGCAGGGAAGCCTGTGAGAAACCAGGCTTGGAGGAAAGAGGTGGGAGCCACTTGGCTGGTCCCTGCTTCCTAGAGGAAAGTCTCCCTCCCAGACTGCCTGTTTCTGCCCCAGTTGCTTCAGGTTGGCAGAGGATAGCAGGTGCTCTGTGAGGGGACTGAACGCTGCGCAACCTGCCACGAGCCACTCCTGAGGGGAATTTAAGGTTGGTCTCCTACAGAATACTGTGTTGTTACAGGTCTTTCTGCCCCCAAAACCGGGAGGATTTAAATCCTTTTTTTTTTTTTTTTTTTTTTTAATTTTTTTAAATTATAAACCTGGCACCTCTCCTAGTTATTTGCTTCATCGTGAGGCTTTTCAGTTCCCATTTAAAAAGAGACATCTCATCCTGGGAGCTCCAGGGCAAACTCCATCTCCACACGCAGGGGAACATGATGTTGCTAGGCAAGGTTGGTGTTAATTTAACTTTGGGAATAGCAGGAACAATAGGACTGGAAGGGGCCTTCTGGTTCATCAAACTAGTCCTCTGTTGTTAGAGGCAACTACGTTATATAATCCCTTTTGCAAACGAAGCTCACTCTATCCTAAAGCCAGCTAGGTTATTTTTGTCCCCCTGTGTCCATGGGAAGGCCCTTGGAGAACCTTTCTGCTGTAAGGACATCTCCATCTGAGGAGCATCTTGCTCACCATGGAGTATTGCTCTTATTCATCCCAAACTGCACAGCCTGAGATCTCATCCTACTGTATTTTGTCTTGTTCCTGATGCTCTAATGCCCAGGATAATATAGGTCTTCCCCTGGAAAATGCCCTCCCGCCAAAAATACCCTCCACATTTACAGTGTTACCCTTAATTTGTGTCAACAGCACAGTCCTACAGCAAGATCATTGATATTGTTTGATGTTTTTATCAGTCTTAAAGTTTTGCCTTGAGAATATGTGCCAGTTACATGCCAGCAGGCTCCCCTTCAGCACAGATATCTTCTCCCCTTTTCAAGGGGAATTTGAAGGGAATGCATTAGGCAGGGCTATCCAGCCTGCGTAAATCTATCCATTCCCATACAGGGTTTTTCGAATTCAAGGATATGTGTGCAACTCATGTTCTTCTATCATATATTTTAAGGATTACTTGTCCCATATTGGCTGAGAGCTTTCTGAAGACTAGTCCTTATTCACCTGGATGCCGCGCTTTTGTTAGGGTCGCAGCATAAGTTCCCTATATATATAAATCTCCCCCAGGCTCCTGACTGTTTTTTTTTTTGCTCTAACTCCATGCAGATTTTTGGACACAATTAGTGTTGATCCTTTCTACAGAATTTCTTTCCATCTGACCTCTTGGCAGGGCAGGACAGGACAGAAGAAGAAGAACACAAGACCTTAACTACTCATTGCAGAAAAATCCACAGGACCTCCTGTTTTCTTGTATCCTGACTGTCATGTTGGTTGTGTGAACATTTCAGAGAAGGAGGAGGGGTCCTGTTACAAAGAGACCTGTTTCCCACCCTCTTTTTCTGGCACTTCTTAGAAGGCCTCTTTGGAAGGGACTAATGGCCCTCTGGGACAAGCCCCCTTCTGCCAATAACCGTAGGTCAAAAGTTAAACTGAACAGTGAAGAATGAAAACCGGATAAAATACACTATAAATCTTGACATTCTAATTGAGAACTGTCCAATGCAAACTGCAGTAGTGTGTCTGTTTTACCTCAATGCTCTATGAGAGGCCAGATCCCGCTTTCCTTAATGGCTTGCAGTATCCTACTGATTTTTACTCAGACTTCTCACTTGATTAAGCAAGATTTGGGCCTATGCATTCTCCTTGAAAAAGACTTAAAGTTTGATAGTTAATGTAATTTCTCTTCTTCAGTTATAGGAGCAGAATGATGTTTTTGATTTCACACTAAAGGCATGTTCATCTCATCTTTCAGGCAGAACTGACATGACTGTGTATGTATGTGTCTGAGGGCAGAGATTTGCAGGACACAAAGATCTGTGGATAAATATAGCTCATACAGACAATTTCTTGCTGAAGAAAAATTTGCCTGAACAAAACATGTCATCTAAGATGTTTTATAGATATTTTTTCTGTCTGAGGTAAGTGGGGGAGGATTACTTACACCTATTTTACAGACTAGTGAAATCAGTGCATAAGGAATTTAAATGACTCACCCAAGATTACACAATAAGTCCGTAGCAGACCTTAGCATAGTCCATAGTCCCAGTGCTTGGAACACTAGCCCAAATTGTCTCCTTGGTCATGTCATCTCCATCAGACGTACATTGCTTTCAGACACGTAGAATACATGCAGAGTCAAAACCAGAAAAACAGAGTTTGTTTATTCCTCTGCTTATATATTAAACATAAGTTTGCTTTCAGTGAATAGTTTTGTTGTTTACATTTTCATAGGAATTCTAATTATTGAAGCAATTCATTCCAGACTTTTGCTTTTCCTTTTCACAAAGGAACATGTAGATACTGGAACAAAATTACCACTACTACAAGAAGACCACTGTGGTTCCCATCCAGGAAGCTCAAGAGAACAATCTTGTAACATTAGAACACAGCAGCTTTTTATTAATGTTACACCTTGGAGCTCTTCTCTGAATAGAAAACTCCCCCCCCCCAAAAGGATGTGAAATGATATTCCTATACCCTACGCTAACTTTTTCAGCCTGGTGAACATCATAAAATGGATCATGAATACATCTTTTAAAAATGATGCCAGTTCTGTGTAGTTTATATGATCTGTATATGTTGGTGCAAAAAGAATTGCACCTACTGTATAGATGTGTGTGCTAGAGAAGAGAGAGAGGGTTAAGAAAGAGAAAACATATAATGGAATGTAGTGGCATAACAAATCTATCCCTAATCCTGAAAGCTCCATAGTGCATGAGTAATGAAACTAAAGATGAATTATTACATCTTGCACTCATAATTTACAGGTATGTGTGTATTATCTTACAGCATAAATATTCCATTTATGTTTTGTGATGATGTTTTTCTCCATATAGGAAAATAAAAGTAGTATTAGTCACATGTCCATAGCTTTGTCAGTGGTTGCAAAATGTTTTTCTTTCTAAGAGGAAAGCATACTGACTAATGCAACACTTACATTTAGGCTGTTTCTTCATACATTGACACTTTCAAAATCTCAAAACAGTTCTTTTCATTTTAAGGGCTACAGTTTCTGCTCCCTTTATTCCTGCCCTTTATCATCTTACACACCATGTTCTTATAGACAAGGGGGGAAAAAAAACATTCCAGTGTCTAATAAATCTGAAATCCATCAGGGGCCGCAAAGCATTCATTCTCCTTCCTTGGTTCAGATCGTGTTACATTCAGCAGCACAACAAATGCACTTTGTGCACAAACGCCAATGGATTAAGCACTTTTGTTCATTTTTCCAGAGTGGGAAATTATTCCATTTTTTAGAGTTTTGAAAAATTTTAACAAATGAAAGAGTTACACAACTGATTTTTGTGCACGGAGAGGGAAAAATTGCATTACAATAGTTGTTCTTGAGCAAAATTTTAATATTGTTAAAAGATTTTTTAAAATATTTTATGTTACTAGCCTTTCATAGCATGCAGTGCCCTATTTTTAGTTTTCTGAGCTAATTTATGCGAGTCTCTCTGCGCGCAGGTCTCAGTAGTCCCTTTTTTGTTCTTAGACCTTTTGCTGCCTGTTACAGTGAAGTTGCACATGCTGTGCTTCCTCAAATAGGAATTTTACTTTTGTTCTTTCCTGTTGTGTTTACCCAAAATAAAATATTGAGGGGGAGTTGGGGGGGTGGGTAGAGGGGGCATACGTATTTTATTACTGTTTGTGCAAAGAAATGTAAAGTGGGGCCAACTTTTTGGGCACACCAGGACTGATTTTCTTGTACATGATCTCACAAGTATGAGGGATTTTATTTCAAAAGACCTCACTTCACAGCTACATACCTAAAAGAGGAGTACATTAATGGGTGTTGGGCATTTTAATAGTTTCTTTCTGACCCTTGTAGACAGACTTTTTCAGAAGAGATGAGCCCTCAGCAAGGTGAGTTCTTCTAGAAATCAGAAGCCATTTACGCATGTTGAACCCTTCTAAAAATGATAGCACTCCTTTCAGATACCTGCATCTCAGCCTCTGCTTCTCTAAAATGGAAACAGTAATAACAAGCTAAATCATTATTAATGAAATGATCAGCAAATGATACATTTGAAACACTTTCAGATTTGAGGATGCTAAGTAGCATTAAAACAAATAAATACTTTGTAAAGCTCACCTGTGAAGTTTAAAAATATGCATGGAGATAATCTTTCAGCATTTGTTCCACACACAAAAAGTAAATTGCATTTATCAAATCCAGAGCAATTTGCAAAGTGAATACTAACCGATGTGTCTGGTTTTAAGGAAGAAGCAGTAGTGAGCTAGTGTAACTAGGGCACAAGTTTTCAAGTCTACAGGCACAAAAGTTGAAGAGCAGTAGCAAAGAAAATGCAACAGCAGAGATGTTCAAAGACAAACTTTCAAGTGGGCACATGCTGATCTGAATGATCTGCTGAGTTTGTGTGTACAGAATTCAGGGGAGGTTTACATTCACACAAGAGCATTTTCATACATTCCAAAATTAAGCGCTTACATATACACGAATTGGCAGATTTTAAAATATCTGCATTGACTGGCACTTAGATAAGTAGGACACAGCTGAAATCAAGACTGGGTCTCAGCAAGGATTCTGTGTTGTATTAACGTTCAGTCTTGTCCTCAGCTTAAACAGAAGAGAAGGCAGAGCAATCACTCCAGCCCATTCCATCGTTGGCTTCTGTGCTGGATTAAACAAGACCAGAATTCAGACCTCTCACAGTAGGTAAGAAAAATAAATGATGTCTTCCATGTTACTTCTGCCAATCCACTGCTTCTTTTCATTGTCATGTAAATGATGTTGTCAGACCTGGAAGGATGCAAAGAGCTTTCTTTTTTCACCTGATCATTAAGTCAGATATTTTGAGCATGCAGTGGACACCTGTGCATTGTAGAAGGGTACTTTTACCCCACTCAGTTTTCATCAGGAGTAGCTTATCACATGTAAAAACCTGTAAATGGTCGCTAATGTTTCAAACCAGAAATTGTCCTTCAGAGAAATAACGTTCCCAACGCTGGCATGAAATATTTCCCTGAAGAAAAACATTACAGTCCTTAAGAAACCCTAGATGGTAACACTGAGGTAGCAAAGGGAGAAAAGCACTAAGCAGAGATAGGTACCTTGAGGAAAAATGTCTGGTGGTCACTCATTTCTTTGGGTGACCTCCAGTGTAATGCCAGCAGTACCACTGCTTTATTTTAAAGCAGAAGCATCTGTTCAGTGCTGCAGTCCCCAGTGAGTGAATATTTCTTAAGAAACGGTTGAAACTGTCAGTATTTTAGGAAAGCTGGAGGTATTGCAGCCATTTCCTATCAGATAATGTCTCTCTAAGTGTTCAGGGTAATAGGACTTTTTTGAGCAGATTAGGTTAAATACTAAACCTGACTCGTTAATGCTGATGGAAACACAGAGCTCGGTATTCTGTGCAAAATTATGTTTTGAAGGTAAACCTTCTTTTAAGTAAGAGTATAGCAGTTTAGAACTGTCAAATTTGATACTGTTGTAACGTGACACATTTCAAAATGGAGTATCATTTTGAAATAAGTAGAAATGTTTCAGTCCTTTAAGAGCAAACTCGTAAGTTCTGACATTATTGGCAGAGGTTTTTTGCTGCTTTTTAAATTAATTTCCATCAGAAAACTCTGTGCGTGAAATAAATGTGGCAAACTTACTCTCAAGGATCTCGAGGCAAGCAATTATTCAGTATTTTTTTTAGGTTCATTATTCTGATTAAATAATGAATAAAGCAATCATCATTTATCTATGGTGTACTGTATTTTCGTTCTGCAGTACAAAACTGCAACAGAGAGCTCAGAAAGCAACCTTGTTGCCTTAGCAGTACTGGCATCCCTGATGATTCTTGTACACTAACAGGGTAATAATAAACAGAAATGCCTTTTGAATTACAAGTTCCATTGGAATCACAGGGGGAAGGTCAGTGTTTGCCAAATTGAGGAAGACAAAACTGGCATGAAAGGAATTTTATGTTCAAGCTTCTCAGAGGGGATTAGAAGTGCTTTCTTAATAGTGACTGAAAGGAAGCTGGAATGGTGTCATTGAACATACAGACATTGCCCCTCTTATGCACATATGCACGCACAGTCACCACGTAGAGCAGCACGAGGACAAAATGCATAAAGTTGCTGCAATGTTTGAGTGGGTTTTAAAATAAATTTTTTTCATCCTTCATCTGCACATGCTAAATATATAATAAGATACCTTGTTTTCTTGCCCTGTAGACCCACATGACCAAAATGAGGGACATTAGTAAGTGTTAGAAAAAGTATTCAAGTGTGAAATGAATTTCTCAAACATTAATAAGTATTTCTAGAACCTCAGTTTCATAATTTGACAGTTCCACAGTTAATAAATCACAGCAAAAGGAAAGTGTGATAACAGCAGAGCAAAAGGAAGCCTGGATCTATGAAGTGCAACTGAGGGATAAGTGAAAGAAGCATGCTGATGACCCTGAGTTTACTTTTGGGTTTTCTGAGCTTTCACTCAATTAAATTCATTCCTCTCCTCTAAAGACCTATTATGTGCCTTTACCTACGTTCCTAACTGATTTTTCTTGTAATTCAGCAACTTTGCCAAGTTATTTCCATGATTTAAGGAGCACTGATTGAAAAAAAAAAAAAAAGAAAGAAAGAAAGAAGTAATGCTGAGATGAAAGGAGCATCCATGCTATATTCAAAAGGGTTTTATAAAGAGGTGGGTTGATTTTAATTAACTTCCTGAATGAAACAATTCAGGTCTGGAGTTGGCAATCTCTAATAATCACTCTTTGGCCTCTGGATGAAAAAGGGAGTCAATTACACAAAACAATGCAACAAAAAGGCAGTCAATGGAAGGAAGTAGTTATGTGTATTAGGGCAGTACACACATGAAGAGAGGCCCAGCATCCAGAGGCCGAAAAGAGATTAGTCCCCACTGCAGTAGACACTAAATACACATTGGAAGAGACAGCCCCTCTACTCCAAAGCTTATCTTCTCTGCAAGACTAGTTCCTGTTTATAAATTTTGAGCATTTCCCCTAATTCAAACACCATATGCATACAAATAGCCTTAACTTTACTGTGAGGTGTTGTCCCAACTGCGCAAACTGCAGTTCCAATTACCCAACCACCATGTGCCAATGTGACCATTCTGTAATATGAACATTGCTTAGCATCACTCAGCTGCTCCTGCATCCCTAATTCTTTCCTTCTATCCTCCCTTTTGTGTGAAAACGGAGCATCAAAGCAATATGAACACGGAGAAAAAGTATTCACCTGGAAAAATGAAAAGTGTTTTCACGCCCTGCACATCTCTGACAAAGATGGTTTCCCATAAAAGGGCCCCAGGATTTGATGTGTCACTGTAGCAGGCTTTCCAGTTCCTGCAACTTTCCTTAAATCCTGGGAAGTCTCAGGCCATAGTACTTGACATTCTGAACGTTGTTTAAGAGTTATAGCTATTACTTTGTTTTATTAAATATTGAAGTTACCTGCTAGGCATCTGCAGATTCGGTGGTTTGAGGTTATAAAAAACTCCAGCTCTTCTGTGTCCTGTGTTGGCAGAAGGGAACAGCACTATTTTCACCCAGGTAAAAGGGAAGCTGGAACAAATACCAAAGAAACCAGGGACAGACAATATGAAAACAAATTAACTTGAAAACAGTGGGTCTGTTTTCTATTGCATGACAAGTTGAGGAGTGCCCTTGTCTCTTTTTTAAAAGATAGAGGTAGAAATTTTGCTGCTGTTATTTTCTTTCAATTGGCACATGACATGTCTGCCTGTATCCATCTACTCTGCAGGGATACTTCATCTTGTGTGCACTTGATTTCTTCTGTGTTACAAGTAGAGACAGAATCCCAAGGAGCTGGCATTAACCACACAGTAATAGGCTTAATATGCTAGATTGGTTTCTCCAGGAAACTAACATAGCCTTTGGAGTTTGAACCCCCCCTGGAAATACCTTCCAGTCTCCCAACAGAAGCATCAGTTTAACTCTACCAGCCTCCACTGTCTTCTAGACTAGGCAGAATGTGAATATTTACTTCAAACGTAACAAAAATGAAAGCAATTTATAGCAGAGCAAATCCAGAGACACAAGCCCAGTTGTCTCCTCAGCAGTTCACCTTTCTCCCTTCTTGTGCTTCCCCTGCAACAAAGCATCCTCACCCTTTGCAAACACTCTAAATGCCGCAGCCCAGCAATATTTGAACAAAAAGAACTCAGCAGAGTCGAGGAATTTTTTGTCTCTCTTTGCCCTTAATTTTCTCTGAGTGTTGGACTGAATTTAACACCGTGCTCTGGTCAGCAATGCTTTAAGACAGATTTAGTTCACAGCAGCATGACGCATCCTCACTTCAGACATACATCCATGCCACCACACCTTCAGCTGACCCAGCAAAGCTTCTGGGCTTCTGCTGAGCAGAGAATGTAAGTCAAGAGGATTGTGCTAAAACTGCTTGGTGGTTTTCTGCTGCTGGGAGAAAGAGAAAACCCTTGTGATGGAGTTCAGAGTCTGAACTCTGTCACCTGTCGTTCCACTGACGTTAATGTGGTAATTCTGGGTTCCAATTTGGTTTAGGAAGGTATCCTCAACCAGGCAAGTACATTGGTTTAAAAGCAAGCATATTTAAGAAAGGTTGCCCTGGAATGGTTGTTTTTATTGATATAATTCAGATCAGAATCTGAAACACTGACTCTAATCCCAGAAGACAATTACTGAATAATTTAACCAGGGAGGTGGCCTCTATGGTGAGAAAATAAAATTGGCTTTTCAAAGTTAGATTTCCTTCACCACTCCTGCTGTATTTTTCCCCTTGTCAGTAAAATTAGTGAGTTAAAGAGTAAGCAGAAAGGGACTACAGGAGGAGTAGAGAGGCTTCGGGGTTGTGGTTTCATCAGAATGGCACATGCCCCATTGCTTCATTTTGAATCACCTGATCTATGGATTTAGCAAAAGAAAATTTGAGACACTTGAAAAATGAATGAAAGTGATCCTGAATGGGAGGAAGAAAAGCTTAAAGTAAATAGCTTAAGTCAGTCTGTCCAAATGTCACATGTAAGGATGGCTCTGCTCTGCTTAATGATAGGAGAGCAAGAAAGGTGAGGGGGAGGAAGGGACCCTTTGGAAGGGCTGTTGTTCTAATGTACCTGTGTTTATTTTAAAAGCTTTTCAAGGAGGTAGGGAGGGAAGCTACTGTCTCTGGGTGATAAAAGTTGGGTGATTGAAGACACCATTTGGGGGCAATCTGTTCTCTGTCTCTGTAGTTGCCCACAAAATTCCCAATATGCAGGTAAAGCAAGCTCAGAAGAACGTGGCTAATGGGAGAGAGGACTAAGAACCAGGACTCCTGGGCTTATTTCTAGTTTTGATGCTGACTGCATGTGTAGGCAACTAACACGAAAGTTCAGTTGAACTACCTATCTGGCAAGTGGGGACAATAGCCTCTGCTGCCCTCGTAAGACAGGGAAGGAACAAGGTTTAAGGAGTGTCTGCCAAACAGATTGGTTTCATGGATGAGAAGTGGCTCAGACACATAAAGTATCTGGTAGTTAAAAAAGACCAGTGTGTAGAGCTAGATCCTTACTGAAGGAATTCTAATTTCTCTAACGTATCTGTCCCTGTTCTAATTAGACATGGTGCATGAACATCTGCACCCACCATCTCCCCGTTATGTGGCAAATAATATCACGGTTTATGGCTAACACAGATGGATTCCTGCTTAGTGTCTGACATTAAATGGTTTCAGGCTGGAGTCTACTGTGCTGTATGTGAGCTAGTCTGTTTTAAAAGACAAAAGCTTTTGCTTCAGTTGCTGTCATGTACAGAGACTGTATCCGGGCTCTTGTAGAGAAAGCTGGCTGTGGAACATCTCTCGGCGGGTTGTTGAAGATAAAGGTATTCTTGGTTTTAGTTCCAGGAGATTGTTCTGCCAGAAGTTCAGAGTCAGTTCCAGCACTCGCTGACCCCTGCTGTCCTCACACACCTCAAAACGGCCATTATTTAGCAGATAGGAAAAATCTCTCTTTCTCTCTGCCTCTCTCCTGTGCTCTCTCTCCTGTAATGTTGTCCTTTACGAACAATGACATATTCTCACTGTTTCTCGTATGCCCTTCCATTGAGATGAAAAGCTAGGTCCAGATTTGTTTTTGCTGTCATTCCAAATGAAGGCAGAAGAGTTATTCTGGGAATCATCTGCACTCTGCACTTTACCTAAACAAATTTGAAAGGACAGGTTTTTGAATGCAACTGATCCTGCAAGGTATACAGGGTCTTTAGTCAATGAGAGAGAAGGTCATTCACAACCACACTGCAGAAGACTGGGCTTTTTCATAGCACATGCAAAAGGGTTCCCAAATGGTTTTCTCCCCATGTGTTGTGATGTGATCAAATTAGTCCTCAGAAAACATAAGAAACAAGAAAGAAAGAAAGAATGAAAGAAAGAATGAATGAATAAAAGAAAGAATGAAAAAACAAAAGAGAACAAAAGAGAGAGAAAAAGAAAAAGAAAAAGAAAAAGAAAAAGAAAAAGAAAAAGAAAAAGAAAAAGAAAAAGAAAAAGAAAAAGAAAAAGAAA
>VXBW01008246.1:501298-530346 GCA_013400375.1 Thinocorus orbignyianus | reverse complement strand
AAGGAAGACAGTCAGTCTGTGGAGAAAACAACTAAATCAGAAGAGTTTGAGGACATCAGGCCGAAGCTAGGAATGAGGATTTCTAGGTGTTGGTCCTAGCCCAGTCCCCAGCATACCTGGTGACAGAAGGAACACGCAGGGCACTCTGACTGTGCTCGGCAAACTGAGCTGTTTTGCAAATCTGATCATTTTTCTGTGTGTCTAAATAGGAATTGAGCTCTTAAAAGGAAAGTGCCCAAAGGCTTTGAACAAATTGTTTCATATTCACGCAGACAAATCCTTGTCACTAGTGTTCCTTTTTGGCTTGTGACTCCCAGCCCAGGTCTTTAATGTGGCCTTCTTACTTTAATGTGGTAAGAGTCACCTTACAGCAGCTCTAAAATCTCTTTAAAATGCCTTGCTACTATATTTTCTATGCAGAGGGACCTGAGTGGAATTTAAGCCATATAGAGAAGACCTGAGAGCAGCCTTCCAGTATCTGAAGGGAGCCTACAGGAGAGCTGGGGAGGGACTCTTTGTCAGGAAGTCTAGTGACAGGACGAGGGGTAATGGTTTTAAATTGGAAGAGGGGAGATTTAGGTGAGATATTCGGAAGAAGTTCTTTACTGTGAGGGTGGTGAGGCACTGGAACAGGTTGCCCAGGGAAGCTGTTGGTGCCCCATCCCTGGAAGTGTTTAAGGCCAGGCTGGATGGGGCTCTGAGCAACCTGCTCTAGGGAGAGGTGTCCCTGCCCATGTCAGGGGGGTTGGAACTTGATGATCTTTAAGGTCCCTTCCAACTCTGACCATTCTATGATTCTATGATTTAGGAGGTGACACAGATGACCAGGTTTCAGCAGGGCAAATGATAAACAGGAAAATAAGGCAGAGGAGATGATAAATAGATTACTGATAGACAGTATAGATGATATAAATTACTGATAGACAGTATAGATGATAGACAAAACAAAATGAAGAAGAGTTTGAACATCAGAGAGAAGGAAAACAAGGAACTTTGAAAGATAATGGCTAGAAAAGAGGAGGAGGTTACATGACACAGTAGAAGACATAATCAGCAGAGAAGCCATCTTGTCCTGTGATTTGGTCCACCCACGGATGGAAGTTTCCTTCAGCATCTTTTTCTCTAGTGAGTGCTATGAGACAAAAGGAATCAATCTTTGGAAAATAAGGGAGTTTCACAAAACAAGGCGATGCTATCATAAATAGATTAGGTTGTTTTATTCATACTGAAGTTCCCTACTACACATAAGCGTTTTCTCATCTTTTCTACGATTTGTAGTAAAGGAACACATCATTTCTCAGAAATAAGCTGAATGCTGTCTCAAAATCAAGACAAACAACATCACCTCAGCAAGTGTTCAGATATGTTTGGATGGTACCAACCTCTATGCAGAACTTCTGAACAAGCAGAATCAGGGCTCAACATGGCAGAACAGTGAGGAAGTTTTAATTTGGATTAGTTTTTATGTCCCAGCTTCATCTTTTCTAGCTCACCATCGGAATTAACTGCAAAGGGCAAAGAGTCACAAATTCCGACCCCTAAAATATCTGTCCATATGAGTTCAGCTTTGTGTCCTTGAGGATCTCTGGCTCTGGCTTAATGGAGCTGCAGCCCAAGAAGGGAGACAGATGGTACTGATGGGCTGAAATTATACTCAGCTAAGTGCAAAGCTATAACTGCTATTTGTCATTCTAACATCACTGATTTGTCTAGAGAGAAAAACAAATAACTTGTTGGGGGAGTAAGCAACCGAGTGGCTGTGGCCAGGCCAGATTGGAAGTGGGTGTAAGGCTCAGCACACAGAGACCCAGGTGCCATCACCACTCAAGGGAGGCTATTAGGATGTCATTTCAGTTTCTTTCTCTGTCTGTCTCTCTCTCTCTGCTTGCTGTGGAGGTGGAAGGTGCATGTGTTGTGAGGTGAACTGGGGAGTGAAGATAAAAATCTGTGGTAAGGAAATGCTACAGCTTTATCTCTGTTCTTTGATGTGGCAGGACAAATTAATTGATAACAGAACCAGCCAAAGCAGATGTGGTCATGGCCTCCTGAACTGCCCTATTGCAAGGAAAGGGCCTAGCAACATCAAAGACAAAGGTCAGCCAGCATTCCCCAAGCACAAAAAGACAAATCATGACAGGCAAATAGCTCAGGCTGCCATTGGGAAGGGGTTATTACCACAAAAGATGATGTCTGGCACATGGCCACTATCCCAATCAGCTGGACTCAGTGACTTCTCTCCTCTGCCATCTCTTTCTGAACCTAAAGACAGAGTTTGGTCAGTATTTCTCTGTAAAAGCGACTGTTACTTTTTGTGTGGTGGAACATGAGAATTAAAGCACAAAGCAGAATCCAAGGAGCAGGCCAAAGCCTACAGAATAGTTAGGAAATTGACTTCAGCTAGTTTTGAGTCCTCTTCGTAGCCATATCTTTTGAAACTAAAGTAACTCTATCGTTTCACTTCCTGTTCTCAGTAAAAAGATTTGGGTTCTAGTCCCAATTCTACCATTTGCTGGCTGTGTGCCTTGAGCAGATCAGTTCCTCTCTTGTGTCTGACCTTCTCTGTAAAATGGAGGTGACAGAGAAGGCCGCTCTGACACCTCCAGAGCTAATAGAACTCCAGATAACATTAGCATTTATATCTAGTATTACTTGTTTCTATCATTCCCTTTACTGTTGTCTCTAAGTATCTTGATATTTTTCGAACATGTTCCCCATCCATAGCAAACATTTCAGAAATCACTTAACAGTAAACCCTTGTACCAAAAGAGCTGACTGCACGGCATTTCTCGGGTTGGTTTCTTTGGTCCCTGTTTCTCTGTCTGGGAACAGAAATATTTGTGCTTCAATTACTATGACCTTCCAAATGAAAACCCTCACCCCCCTGGCAAGCAGTTACTAGCTAACTTGGGTTGTATATGTTCCCTTTAACCACAGTACTGAATGCCTTGCAGACGTTTATGTATTCATCCTTGCCTCACCACACAGCACCAGCATGGCATAATAACATCAGTGTGCCATTAATCCTTTTCTCATATGCTGTCCAGCTGTTTGTCCAAACTATACCTTAGTTCCTTGTCCGAAGGAGCCCCTGCCATGCATCTCATGCCTCTGCCCACTGATTTTTTGCTGGTAAGGAAGCCAGGAGACCAGAAAATGCCTGCCAGAAGATGCTGGCTAGAAGGAAGCCATGAAACCTTCCAACACAGTTCCTGGTCATTCCAGGGTCATGCAACAGAGAGAAGATGCCCCACAGATGAAATATAATTGCAGTGCCTAAATGACTGATCCAGCCTCACCTAGGGAACCTGCAGCACAGCGAGCTCTCTGATCACATATTCCGTGACTTAGGATAGAGTTCTAGCTACTTTTCTATCATTCACATGAGTAGAGCAGCTCCACAGGACACAGACTATGCCATAATCTTCAGAATTAATTTCTTTGCACTACAGAAAGACAGTTCAGCAACAGATCTGGATGTTCTCAGGCCTCCCAGGAGAGTTGCGCAGCGCTGGCTACCAAGAGATGCTCCGTTGTTCCACTTTTTAGTGTCCTTGTGCCCATTATAACATTGTAACAAAAATAACCAGCAGCGGGTATGTGTTCCCAGCAGGCATCAGTGATTCATAGCGAACTGTAAAAACCAATGCATGACATAGATAAAGGCATTTGAAGCCCCAAGACACAATTCTGGTGTGTGTGCGCACCCTGGACTACGTCACCAGAAAACCCAGGACTGCAAAAGCTTCTCTCCCATGGAGCGCGACAATAACTCGGTGGGACAGGTCACATTTACAATCAGCCAGATCCTGCCCTTCTCCTGTGGAGAAACTTAAAGGAGGGATCAGAAAAGTAGCAAAGCTCTGGGAGGCAGTTCAGGCAATGTTCTCCAAAGCTTTCCTACAACGATAAAGGCACAGCTTAAACTGTGGTACCCAGGGCACTGTAGAAACAGAAGGGTGTTAGCTCTCCCCCTGCAGACTTGCGACTCCCCTGGGGAAGGGAATCTCTTGATCACAGTGCAATACCTATTTGGGTTTTTGTTTGGTTGATTGGTTTTCTTACTGGAGACAGAGGTTGACTGGCTTTTGTCCCTCTTCCCCAGTATAAGCTTGTGGACATGCAAAATTGTACTGTGGGGAAAAGCTGTATCAGAGATTTTACTTTCTACTTTTTTTTACTAAATGTGCCACGCCAGAGAAACAAAGCAGCCAGTGGAACATTTTTAGACATGAGAGCAGTTATAGCATTTCAGACATAAAAATGAGCCCTACTAGTTTTAGGAAGAACACTTTTATTTACAAAAGTGAGAATCTGACCCACTGAAGTTATTTCTGATTTAAACTCGGTGGAACTGCAGGAGAGTTGGACCCAATTAGGACAGTTCTGGCAAGTCTGAGGAAAACGGGAACTGGTGAAATTTGTAGGTTGAATGTGAGAGGCAGTATTAGTCTGAGCCATGAGTACGCACACCAGGAAAGCTGGTCCTGGGTCTCCAAGAAACCCTTGTTCACCTACAGTTTCTCTTTGCCTTGGTTTCCCTGTCTGTTAGGGTGGGAAAGTGACATTGACCCTTTTTCGGAAAGTGATGTGACAAGCACTAAGTATAAGATTGTTAGACAGCTGTGGGAAGCACTGAGAGATCTCTTGGAATTACAGATACAGAAACAAGGAAAGATTTTGTCAGCTGGATACAAGGGCTAAAAAAAAAGACATTCTGACATGCTATTGCTGCTGAAGTACCCTCCCTAGAGAGGTCTGGTGAGGGCATTTCTCAGTGCCCACTCTTTATCTGAACTCCTCCACATGCCTCAATCCTAATCCAGCACAGCAGAGACTCATCCTATTGTGTTAAAATCAAATGTACTTACAGGTAAATGTCACTCTGCCATAAAAAGAAAGGAAACCACTTAACTTTCTGTTTCTTTGTCTACCTCCTTCCATAATAGTTCTTGTCAATTTACATTATTCATGACTAGCAGAGCTAACTTAAAATGTATCTTTCAATGGAATAGAATGCAAACAGTTTTCTGTGTGGGCAGGGTAAAACAAAATAATAATTACAATACACTATGATAGTGCTTATAACAAAATATTATTTCCATAAAAAGATTTTTGTGGCAGGAATACGTACTCCAGCAGCAACAAAAAATACTGAGAAAGAAAAACGTCTCTGCTGGCGTATTAGATTCTGTCAATGACACTGATGGTTTCATTGTCTAAATAAACATTGTGTGTAGATAAAGTATGACCTGCAAAGTGAATCCTTAGATTGACAGGATAAAGCAAATCAACTTTCTTCTGTCTTTATGCCTCCCACCAGATACATAAGCAGGCTTCTCCCTATGTGGGCACTCCAACTGCAAGCATCTGTCAGGATCATCTATTCTTGTAGGTTAGGGTTTGGTAGTTTATGATAATCCGACAAAATTGCATCAGTCCATTTCAGACATTTCTTCCCTCTATTTTCAGCAATGTGACTACTCAACATTATGTCTTTAAAAGAATATTAGGCATAGGCAGCTTGATTTTGTGATTTGGGATAATGAATTACATTGTGTCTGTGTATGTGTATGTGTGTGTATACATCACATCTATGGAATTTGTTTGCAAAGTAAACGCATAGCAAGGTAGCTACCCCATCCTAATTAAGTGAATGGAAAACCTAAAGGGAAGATTTTTCCACTGTTCTAGCCTTGCTTCTGCTAGTTTTTCTGGTAGATTTTTACTGATTTAAAAGTGAAGTAAATACTATTGGATTAAGGTACTCAGTATATTATGCCCCAAAAGTCATGCGAAGCACTGAGAGGATACACAAAAGAATCTAACAAGTTAATTCAGGCTAAGTCTACTGTCCGGAGCCAAAGCAATAAATATTAAGATGACAGAGTTCGTATAAAATAACTAAAACAAAATCCCACCCTAAGTCATAGCTCCGAGAGAATCCAAAGGACAGCTGACTGTATACAGAAGATAAGGTGACAGGGATATAGTCTCTGACACCCTTAATCGCACGCCCCACAGGTCACAGTCCGCACACTGACAAACACTTGATGCAAACAAAAACTGTTAAAAAAAAAATGCACCTGTGGAAGTGATTGGATTGTGTTATACTGTCTGAAAAACGATAACCTGTGACATCCCCTGCCTGTCTCCAGCAACTCTGAAAGCGCCACTGTTAAGAGTTTTTTGGCAATATTTTTTGCTGGAAGAGGTCCCTCCCATGTTACTACAGAGTCCTGATGAACCCCTGCTTATGTATCTTCCCCGGGACTACAGTGACCTTTCTGCAGGGTGGAAATGCTTTCAAAAACTATTAATCTCTCCTCTGAGGTGGGTAGAGAGGACCCGTGGAGAGAAAGGCTTCCACAGTCTTCCTCATCCCTGTCAACAGAGATCAGAGGCAGAAAGTAGGTTTCTTGTTTGGCGATGTACAGAAATAAGCACAAAGCTATTACAGGGCAGGGCTCTGTAAAGATGAAGGGCTGAGAAACACGAAATGGAAAAGCAATGCTGCTCAGTAAATATTGATAGATGTTCCCTGTACTCCCTCTACCTCTGTTGCACAGCGATCCCCTTCACCACTGCCTTTCACGCTGTCACTGTGTAGACTAGAACATTACTTCCCTTCACCTTCTGGCTGTTTAATTTAAAGTAGGTTCCTGCATTTGCTCTGAAAAGTAAAGAGGTAAGAGGGATGATAGGAAACTTTCCACTCAAGACTTTCTGCTCGAGGACAACAGCACAAATGCAACCCCAGTTTATTGCATGAGATGAGGTGAAAGGTTTTGTCAGTGTTGATCAGTGTTCATTTCACTAGTACTGATTGCCCATTTTGGTAGAAGGATCAAGGGCTGAATGCTGAATGGAAGGAAGACTAAGCTAACCTTTCTTCCCAGGAGACGATCATTGTAGGTCAGGCTTGAAGCATATTAGCCGGGTATTATAAGGGGAAGCAATGCTGAAACTCCTGCTGTGCCCGTTTGGCAGATAAATAAAGAATTTCAAGCTCTGGGGCAGACAGATCAGCAATAAATTCATATTAAGAAATGTCTGTGAGATTTGCTAACGACTTCAAGTACCCCAGGGCAGGGACCATGGCCTTTCATGTGTTTATAAAGCATCCAATTCAATAGAGCCATGGTCCTGAGCAGGGCAACCACATGTTACTACAGTGCAGGTAAGAACTGTACAACACTTCTGTGGGCATACAGGTGCAACAGAGGAACAATACAAGTCCAACACTACAGTCCTCAAACAGGTTTCAATGCTAAATGATCTGGCTATTCTTCTCTCCCTTCTGCCAAGCAAGATAGCTTCTCCCCAGACATAGCCCGAGAGGGGTGCTTATTGAAGCCCTGGAGGACAGCTGTGCGTTGAGTTCAGGTCTAGTTGTCACAAATTGCAGAGTGAGTCCAGTTCCTGCTTTGCCACAAGTTTGGTTCTTACCCAAAGGAACTGAACTTGGGTTGGGATGCTCTGAAAATGTCTAAATTACTTCAGAGCAAGAGAAGTGGCTGAAGCCTGGTGTGCTCCTAAGCTTCTTGCTCTTAGAGCAGCATGCCTCTTCTTGCTGAACAGTATCCATAAAAATGAGCTGAAAATTCAGCATAGAAAGGTGTTGTGAGGTGGAATGTGATGACTTTTGCAAAGCCCTAACGTAAATACTGAGTGTCACTTTGTGGTAGCAAGAGAAGGAGAGTTAAGTGAGGTGGAGGAACAAGGTTCTCCCCCTAGATTGCTTTCAGTCTGTCACCTATGCTTTTGCCATGCAAAGTTGAGGTCAGGCTCCCCATTCTGCCACCCCTCCCTATCATAATGGCATCTGGGCTTCTGTCAGCTTCCTTCCTTCAGATTAAATGAGGTCAAATGTGAGAACATCCCTTAGACGGGCTATTCATGGAACTGGTTCAGGTTGGGAGGGATTGAGTTTAGGATGCTGCCACATACAAGAGAGGAGGCAGAGGAACACATTGCTGCTTCAAGTTTATATGGACAGCAAATTTATCCTGGCTTCAGGAGGTCCTGCTTTCTCTGCCCCCTCTCCATCATAATTAGACACATCAAAGAGCTGATCTGTCATCTGAAATGGCAAGATGCCTAATATTTATATTAGAAGGAGTGAAGCCCCAAGCAAACAAAGATCAAGAACATGATGGTGAATGTGAGGGGGGAGATTGAAAGTCTGTCTGTGGACCCCAAGGAGGCTAAAGTGATGGAAAGTGTACAAGCAAAGAAGAAAAGGCAATCAACCTTCCAATTAAAATCCCCAAGGATGAGAGTTTTGTCTGTGTTTGTATTAATCAAGGATAAGAAATCAGACAACTCAATGAGACAGGAGAAATTGTTCTGAGAAGCAAAGGACAAGGAAAAGCTGGGGGTCACTGGGGGATGGGCGCGCACTGGAAGAAAGAAAACAATGACTAAAAATTTAACTACAAGGCTTAAAGGAAATAAAAATCTCCCCAGGTGCCGGGAGTGTTCTAAAGGCAAGACTGGCTTTACTCACCCCTCGACCTAAGCAGCAGGCTTTCTTCAAAGCAGAGACCTACTCAAATATGCTTATGCAAAGAGGTTTTGAAGCTTTTATTGACAGCACTTGGCAACTGTGGCTTTCTTGAACCCCAGCTTGCCTAAGGTGAGCATTGCGAAGGCTAATTCCTTCCCCTGGTCAGGGGTAGTGGCCTTCAGTTCAGGGACATGCGGGGCACCAGTTGGGTGCAGCGAGGGGAAGATTCTCGCTCACCTCTGTAACTCTAAATGGGGAATTCTGCAGCTCTTCCCTGCCTCTGGCACCCACAAGGAGCAGATCTCAGTCAAACCCATACTGATTAGCCTAAGGCGATAGATGGTGTCAGTGTCAGAGCCAGCATTAAAACTCCAGTGGTTTTTGGCTGCCAGTCTGATGCTCGAATCACTAGACCACACCTCTCATTATAAAATAATTGTCTGATTTTCCCTTTGAAATCAAAGCTGTTTACAATTATATGGGAGAGAGAGAAAAAATGCAATCTGGGATCATTCTCTTTAAAAGCATTTGCACCTTTTTATGTAAAATTTCAGCTTAAACAAGCCCTGTGCCTACAGTTGGTTGGGGGCTCTATTTAATCCCTTCTTTTCCCTTGCATTTGACAGTGGGATTTCTTGTCCCTTTTGGAGGAATTCTCCAGACTGAGATGAATTAATGTATTTTTATCTTTTTGAGAACTGTTGATTGTGATGAATAGAAAATGTTACACTTTGAACATAATGTAAATGTCTATTTCTAAATGAGTAGCTAGAGACTTTGGCTATGGATATCTTATGAATTTATGAGTATTGAACAGTAGCAAGAATTTCCAGAAATAATTCAAGACAAGTTCATAACATAAAAATAAGTAATTGAGCATATGTTTGTCTATGAGGCAGGTAATTTTCTATTACTACTAATGAAAAAGTAAAATTTTGAACAGTTAAGCACTCATAAGTAGTAAACTACTGAGTAGACTAACCTACTGAGTGCCTTGTACTTCCATAAAAATCCACAGAACTACTCTGGCATTTCAAGTTGTGCAAGTATCTAAATACTGACTGAATTAGACCTTATTTAGTAACAGAATGGGGCACCACCTTTGGAGGGATTTGAGAGAGTTGCACTGAAACTTATTAATACTGAATATATCTCTGCTTTCTTATATGGAGTTGCAGAAGGGCTTTTTTTTTTATACATTACACCTAAGCTAGATAAGACTAACATCAGCAGGAGTCTTTCTTTCGAGGTTAAGGGGCTTTGGACGGGATCCTAGATACTTAAAAACTGTAGACAAGTCTGTATTGTAGTCAGCCTTCATATTTAGATGGTAATGTATATTGCTCATGGTTATTATGAAAATGATTCCAATTAGAGATACCAGATGCTGTGATATGAGGTAAGCTAAGGAAGCTGTCTTTAGCTAAGAAATCATATCCAGACCGATCATTAATAAAAAATAGTTGAAGCTGTTGATATTTAAGACTGCACATAAGTATTAGTCACTTAAAGCCATGCAATATGTTTTCCCTGATATTTTATAACTAAACCCAGCAAGAATGAGAAGACATAAAAATAATATTTTCAATATTGTCCTTCCTCCAAGTAAACTGCTCTTCTTACATGTTTCATGGCATCAGCTTTTCAGAGGTACATATTAGTCCATTAAGCTACCTATTTAAATAGAAAATCTAAACTAAAAAATATGTTCTCTCTGCAATGCCTTTGAGGTAATACAGTTCTTGGAACTTTGCTGCTCTCTTCCCTGTGGAAATAGCTACAGACACACACAGGTAGATCACATTTATATTATCAGTGACTCCAGAGTCCACGTGCTCACTGGCATGTAAAAGTCTGGCTAAGGAAGCAATGAGAAGAGGAAGGGTGAAAAGGAAGGGTAAATGTAACCCCAAACACTCAAAGTCCTGTGTATTTCTTTTTCTTCTTATGCCCTGTCTGCAGGAACCAACTTTTTTCCAGGTTCAAAGAGGGCTTGGGTGACATGTGTATAGCCTCATCTTCCTGGGTGGCATATCACAAATGTGTTGACACCAATCATGATAACTGCATTTTGTTTTAGTGTTAAGCATAATGGTAATGATGTAACCTTAGATAGTGCTGTATTGTAATTACACAGTTGTGCCAGTTATTACATAGTTATAACACAGATCAGCTTCTTGATCAGATATGCCCAGGAGCTTCTTTTGCTTTACGCCTAATGTAGGAACAGAAAACTAGATCCCTAATTAACTTTGATTGAACCTTGATTAGATAAGGGAGTGGGGCCAGTAGGCACCAAGCAGGCGGGGAAGTCAGCCCATATGTAGATATGTTAAGTGTGTAGGCACCATCCTGACTAGTCATAGGAAGGAGAAAGGAAACTCCCTTTTCAGGAATTGATACCTCCTGACAAGCACAAAGGAATTAGCCCAGACTAGCCCTCAGAAATTCAAGAAACTTCTTACCTTCCATCTAACAATGCCCCCACCCTATTAAGATGAGATTCTCAAGCAATTCATCTTGGGAAGAGATAGATTTCTATCGTTCTCTCCTGCCATCACAGGAGGGAATTGCAGAGAGAGCTTTGTACAAAACACAATTATTCCTCTTAAGTATTCACTCCATCCTCCTTTTTGCTGTTAAAATGCTGAATTGTTAGTGCGATACAAACAAAGTCTATTTGGCCTCTCTGAACAATTTCATCGAATACATGATTTAATAAATGGCTGAATGAAGACAGACGTGGTTAACTATCTGGTGGACAGCTGAAACCTAAAAAGCAACAGATGTATCTGACTAGAAAACAGTAATAATATTGCTCATGAGACAGGAGATGTGCAGATGCCACCTCGCTTTTCCAGAGCTGCACTGGCTCTACAACAGTTGATTTTTGCATCCAAATTCTAGAATGTTTGGGAATGATACTGACAAAACCTGAAACTTCAGTGTGGTAGGATTTGCATTGTGCTTTTTTCAAGAGTAAAACTGCACATTAAAACTCTGGGTTTTTTGGTGATGATACACATTTTTCTAGGAGTCATTTCAACAGGAGCGCTAGGTCATTTAGTATCTCTTAAAAATCTGAATATTACTACAAATCTAATCCACTTTGAACAAATACATAAATAAAACTTGGGACACTTGAAAAGCTTTCTTAATTGATTGAATCTAATCTTTTTTCCATGCTCTAAGTTGTCATATTAATTCTTAACCTGTTTTACAGAGTTCTTTTTGCCCAAATTCATTACCGCATGTGAGGACATTTAGGATCCTTGACCACAGAGCATAGAAAAGTGCGAGTATTATCTAAGAGTGCTCTCAGCTGCCATGGCATTTTGACCACCCTGAACATGGAAGAGAGTGTAAACTAGTGTTCTCCAGAAGCACGAACATCTGAGCCCTGTTTCAGCACTTTATATATTTACTAGTAAGTGAATATCATACTGACTTCTGTGGGGGTACCAAGCATATATTTATTGTATTCTTTTGAAAGATTTTAAGTTATCTGAAGTTCTTTGGGACAAGTTGGGCTTCCTGACCCTAAAAAGAGAAAAAAACCACTCAAGTAAGACGTACTGTACTAACTATCCCAGTGTTTGTACTGAATTGACAGGACACCACTCTCTGTAGATGTTATCACAGAGACTTTTCTAAGCCACTGAAATATTCCATTCCATGTAACAGCCAATTTTCAGCCATTCAGACTTTAATATTATCCAGACAAGATTTTTAGGGGCTGTGGACATATCCCTCAATGAGAATTGCTTATGTGCCAAGTATCAAGTTTCAAAGTTTTTTGACATATTAATTATCTGAGTGGTGTAGAAAAGCATAGCAATAATTTTCATCAAAAAAGAGGGAAAATGTATTGATTTTACTTTTGCAGAACTCAAATATGGGTAGAGAGTTCCATTTTACATACATGAGTGCATAACTTTGAACACACCAATACATATAGAAACTGAACACGAACAGCTTGCTAGCAAGAGAGAGCTTTTCAGAAGTGGATGATTGAAATAAATGGAACCTGTTGGCAGGTAGAACTGTGGTCAGTCCTGCCACCTTGTTAGGGTCTAGGTGAAGGAGTCTCAACATTTCCAAAACTCTGATACCTTTGTTGCTTCCAGCATTCTTTCTCCTTTCCGGTGCCATCTTGAAGTAGAGAACAGATCATCCAAGCCTGAAACTTTATCTCAAGCTTCATTCAAACTCCAAATCACCAGCTTTTCTGATGGTGCTCCTCATCAAGTCAATTGTTCTGATTGACTTGATGAGGAGCTTTCCTGATACTTGGATGTTTAAATTCAGAATATGCTTCCATGCTTTGCTGAATCAGAGGCAGTATCATTAGCACTGAGCCGTGTTTCATTTATGATTTTTCTGGTTCCAGTACAAAGCAGCTAAGAGTGACATAGTAGGAAAAGCATCTTGTAGACCTCTTAGGACTTTGCAATAGCCACAGAGACTCCAGTACAAATAAACTATCTGATGATACTGATTTGGTTTCTGCTGAGTAGGACCTTAAGAGTGAGATAACCAGCTCAGCTCCAAACAGAGAGCTTGGCTCTATCTTTGTCCCACTCCAGTCATTTTCATTTCACACAATAAAATCAGAGTCGCAGTTTTACCTCCTTTACAGCCAGCGACACAGTGACAGAAAGCAGTAATAAATGGTGGAGAGAATGTAGCTGATCTGTGCTTCCAGCACTTGAACTTGTGAAAAAAATTATGTTTCTTTTAGAGCTCTAAGGACAGATTGTGTGTTTAAGTACAATGCTGGCTTTTTCTCTTTTCCATGGTCTGGAATTCTTTTGCCAGGATTGGCTTCTCTTTCTCCCTTAACAAATCATCACAATCTCGGCAAGCACTTCATTGACTGCCAATGCTGTGCTACCAATAATTTACCAGAATTGAGAAACTCTTGTGCTTTCATTGTGCACAACTAAATTATATCCTGCATGCCTGGATTTGTTCAGTTCTGCATTACATACTAGAGACTCAATCCTACCCTGATACTGGGCTCTGTCTCTAGGCTTTTAAGAGTATGAGCAGTCCCCAGGATTTAGAGGTTAAAATAGTGGGTGAGCATATTGGTTCAACTGCAGACCTTCTGCTGTGCATCTTGGAAGGTCTTAGAGACTTGTATGAACACTGAAAAATTAGAAAACAAAAGCATTTGTTTGTAATTCATCACATCTTTAAGGCTCATGTAGAATTTTCTGATTTCTGTTGTTCAGCTGCCAAAGCACCTTCTGCAGGATGCTGTATTGACACAGGTTACAAGTGGTCCCCATTTAAGCAGTTTGCAAAGTTAGTATAAATCAAGGCATGACAGATGCAGGCAGGACTGTGGAGATACCTTCTAGGAATCTTTTGGGGGGTGAATTGCATGTACAGCAAAGAGATGTTGCATAAAGCTGAAATGAAATTTCTCATATTAGCCTTAGTGCTTAGCTTCAAACTTGTATTAACCTGGGAAATAATACAAGTGCCATTTGAAAGCCTGTTCTTGTAACATTTCTGACCCACTTCAGACTCCTTTTGGTAATCTGGGAAGGGACCTTTGTTCCCATGGCAGCCCATAATTTCCTGACTGAAACAGTTCAGCTGAGCTCTGAATGACACAGTCAGGCATTTGGATGCTTATCTTGCTTCCAAGTGTTCTGAGGTTCCTCATTTCTCACTTATTGCACAATGCCCCAATCTCACTAGGAAGGTGAGAACTGGATCAGAAAGAAATATAATTGCTTTTTTTTATTAGCTTATGATACAGCCCCGCCCTTCTGTGTTGCCAGCTTACCCAGTTATTCACAAATGATGATATACATACAGTGAATTATATAATTATCAGCCTATAATTACACGTATATAGATATATACATCCCCCTGGAGGAGAGCGGGGCTTGGCACATACCTGCCTGCACCTCTGGGTCTTTAGGGAATTCATGCCCATTTTAAGTAGAAGATTATTTATTTATCAAATGCTCGAGACATTTTATGAAAAATGAACCCAAAAGAATCCTTTGATTCTTTTTAATAATGTTCATAAAGTATGTAACTGAACAAATCCAGGCATGTAGGAGCAACTCTCTTGTGCAGGGTGAAAGCAGAGAAGTTTCTCAATAGTAGTAAATTATTGGTAGCACAGCATTGGCAGTCAGCGAGGAGTTTGCAGGAGCCACGCTGATTCGTTAAGGGAAGAGAAGATGCCAGTCTTGGCACAGGGATCAGAAGCCAACACCGAGAAAGCAGAGTCAGTACCATATTCCCATAGACACCTTCTTTTTTGAAAGCTTTAGACAAGAATTAGTTTATCTTATGACGCTGCTTTAATGCTGTAACCATAGATAAACCCTATTGCCTTCCCCTATGTTTCAATGCCTCATTTTGTCATTGGGGCAGATAGTGATTCTCAGCTGATATAAATCAGCAAAGCTCCACTGATTTTTAACAAAGCTGTGCCAGCTTCTGCTAGCTGAGGGTCTGCCTGGATATTTCTCTAGTTTAAAGCAAAGAATCCAGCAGGCAAAGCTGATGTAAGTTGGAATTTTTTTTGCTTTTTTTTTTCTTTTGCTTCTTTTTGTTCTATCTTTCGAATGCTGCTCTCATTCATAACTGCTTGGATGCTTTCAAGCCTGTGTACAAGAGTTATGGGGCTTAATCTGGCTCCTACAATGGTGCAAATCTAGGGTAGCTCTATTTAAATCAAAAGCATTACTCAGAGGTATTGCACTGCTGTAAAAGCAGTGTACTTGTGCACAGCAATTCATCTGTAAATCTCATAATGTGCCCAGTATCTTTCCAAGAGTTTATTTGCAAACAAACAAACGAGAAGAATCATCCTGGCTGAACAGACTGATTCCAGCCCATGGAAAATGGACTGAGCCTCTGCCAGAAATAAACTGTAGACACTTGCTAATTACAATTTGTGGCCAGCTTACAAAGTTCAGTAAAGGAGAAAACTACCCCATTCAGATCCTCTTTCCCAGTTTGATGACATCATTCACATCATTATGTTGTGATATGCCAGATGGGAAAATTTGAGGTGGGGATGAAGTGAAAATCCTGGTTACACCTTTTCTCCAGGCTATCTGCCTCTCCATCATTTTACAACATCACAGAGAGTCTCAGACAGTTTGACTCTGCCGTCCCCAGCTGGTTTGGACCAAACAGATAAATGCTGAACCATTAAGAATCAATAGGCATTTCCACCATTGTGGCAGGTTATGCTGCACGTAGCTAACCTTAATTTAATTAGTTTATTTAAGATCACTAGAATATTTAAAAAGCGAGTGAAGGGAATAGTATAAACTCTGCAATTTCTATTGCCTGGGAAAAAAAAATAAAAACAGCCTTGCATCAAATGCTTATTGAAACTGAAACATATGTATTAACATATGGCAGAATTTCACTTACTGTATGTTTTAGTGCAGAGCTGATGAGGAAGGCATCTGTGCTGAGAGCATCTGAATGGAGGCTCGGATAATGAGCAGAGCTCAAAAAATACATTCTGAAAGGTTGGGATGTGTCAAAGTGCCCTGCAGTTGATTTGTGTCAGAGCTGAAAGAATACACTTAAGTCTCTGTGCAGGTACATTGCTGAGCTTTGCTTTGCTTTCTGCACTGGGACACGTTTGAGTCTTCATATCCCACTGCGGGCACCTGCTTTGGAAGACCTGGACAAATTCTAAACCCAAGACAAATGGTTTCCCACCAGAAGTGCTGACACAACATCTACTTAGAGCTTAAGCAAGTGCTGTTACAGTATTGCTATTTAACAAAGAACAGATTAATTGCAGATCTTAAACATCAAGCCCAAGTCCGCATCCAGATTTGGAATTCTCTTAAGGACAGCAGGTCTTTGGAGCCCGGGGGTTTGGGTTTGCACTTTCTACAGACATGCAGACTGGTAGAGTTGTAAGCATAATCTCTGAGCTTCAAACAGGAGATACCAAGAAACAAGAGTGAGCTTCCTCTGCTGAGATTCTCATCCCAGTCTAGCCAGGTCTTTTGGTTCCGAGCTGAACCCCTGAAAACTCTGAATATTAACCATTTCTTCTGCACATCGCGATGTAGTGTTTCAATAAACTGTATAAAGACTCCAAGATGCTCTTGCTGCCAACTACTAATACTATTAATGGGCACTACAAAGCCACATTGTTCTGCACCTATTTACTGGAAGTAAGATATGAGGATACCAGATGTAATTACTTTATTGCCTTAAGGATAGAAGTCTTTCTTTCTGATTTGACCACAGCAGAACATCTGCATCGCTCAACCACAGATTACCTGCCTCCTGGGAGATGCTTTCAAAGCACCCAGTTGCTACTTTGTGACCCAGAAGAAAGTTTACCACCCACTCACAAAGCCTCATTTTGCTGTAATATGTCTCTTGTGGAAGTAAGGAGTCTTAAGGTTCTTCAGAGCATGGGCTACATATTAAATGCATGAACCACTTGTACACCATTGTACAGTTCACAGCTTTTGGTAGGAAACTATACTCCAGGGATATTTCCTTTTAAAACAAAACAAAACAAAACAAAACAAAGTTATTAAAAGTGTTTACCACGAGTACATTGCTTTTCAGGGAATATTGCATGGAAGCTTCCAGACATGGTGCTCAGGGACATGGTTTAATGGTAGACCTCGCAGTGTTAGGATTACAGTTGGACTCAATCTTAAGAGTCTTTTCCAACCTAAACGATTCTGTGAGCAACCTGCTCTAGTGAGAGGTGTCCCTGCCCATGGCAGGGGGGTTGGAACTTGATGATCTTTAAGGTCTCTTCCAACTCTGACCATTCTACGATACTGTGAAATAAAGAAAATAAGTTGGAACAACTCAAACTGACTGTTTCTCAGAAACACCAAAAAAGTGATACAGAGAAGGCATCACCGAGAATGAATCAAAATTCTGTTTACTGAGAAGGTTTGAATCTGTTGTGTTTCCATTTTCACCTGTACTGAGGAAACTTCTGGAGGTCCTGTCATAAAGAGATTTTATGGTTCTGGAATATAAATAAGCTTCTACTTTACAGGAAGGAGAGATTGTCTAATCCGGGGTAAAACTACATGAGGATATCTTGGTTCTGAATGTTAAACACTGAGGTGCAAATGCCTTGGCTGAAAGTGTAAACGTGCTGAACTCCCTTCCGTTGCTGAAGATGGCATTACTGCTGCTCCTCCGCTCCGGTGCTGCGCTGGAGGTTACCTCCCACAGAAGCAAAATAGGCAGGAGATACCTGCCTGCGTCTCCCCTGCCTTGGGACAAAACCAAGGCAAGCAATTTCAGTTCTTTGAAGGAAGCTTTGTGCTAAAGACCCAGATTTTATGCTGAAGTGGCTGACACCAGTATAAATTGGGGGACAGGGGTAGCCTTTGGCAGCAGACAACTGACAGTTGTATCATCTTCAGCCTACGTAGGAAGAGCTTGTCTGCTAGCACCTTGAATAAGCCCCTGACTTAAATCCACCTTGATGAAGAAAAGAGCAAACCAGATTATGTATGCAGAGAAGCTTACAGAAACATATTTAAATGTCTGTTCAGGTGTCTAAATAACATCACAGCAAATGGAGTCTCGGTGTTTCGCTCTAATTGAGGCAGAAACATTTGGCACAGGCCCGGACACTGAACTTGGATCTCCTGGGTCCCAGCCCACTGTTTCAATCACAAGACGATTAGTCTTTCTGAGTATGGATTTGTCTATCCCCTATGTCTTTTCCATCATCTCTAAACTTGAGTGACTCCTATGACTAATGTGATTGTAAGTCATAAAACATTAAGTTATGACACAATCAAATCAAAGCCAAGAAATTCATAGTTAGGGTGTAGGCTACATTCTTAACTCAAAACCAGAAAAGCAGCATTACAGGGTAAACAAAAGGATGAAGTGTCAGCCCTCATTTTTCATTTTTGAGCTCTTATCAGTTTGTATCAATTTAAGCCTTTTAAAAATATGTAATTTCTTTGACTTATTCTTTTCCCTCTAGGAACTGAAAATTATTCTGCTTTGAGGTCTGGAACCTGCCATACAATAAACACTACTTAATTGGGACATGCTTAATAGGGATGGCCACTTTAATGGGACATCTCCTAGGGAACCTATTTATGTTAATGAGACTGAATGACAATGACTGTTTCTTAAGTGGGGCAACAAAAAGAAAAAAACTCCACTTAACAGGGATGCACTCCGCTGTTACTAGTTTGTTAAGCATTTAACCAGGTGTTACATAGGTCTAAAATCCTGAGCTTCCATCTTTTAATTCAAAAATGGAAAATTCAAACATTAACATCATGATGAAATATATTGTTGTTGTTTGTATAATGGCATTTGGTACAAAGAAAAGGCCAGGCTGATTCCAGCTATGCCAGAGATAATAGTTCTCTTCTCCAAAGAGCTTAAATAGCCCTTACTCCAAGCATGGAACTACCTGTAGATTGGATTTGTTCAGAGATTCATGGCAAAAGGTAGAAATAAAACCCATCTATCTTAATTCTTAATCCTATATTTTACCCTCTCAACCCAAATCTTTCCACTTCTGGAGACTGAATAAAAAGATGGACACAGAAAAAGAAGAATAGGAAAGCTTCTTATATCTAAGTGATCCTCAGATCCCTAAGACTGCATATCTAAAGACTTCCAGGAGGCTCCAAAAGCCTGCGAGCCATTGTCAAGGTTATTCTCTTCCCGAAGGTATTTTGCATTCCGTAGTTTCCTCTGAAAATATATACACAGGTATCTAGGGGGAATAAGGGACCACGTTAAGAAGTTGTCTTAAAATCAAAAATCCCGTCTTAGATGGCAGCTATTTAAACTGGGGGACTCTCCCAGGCAAACCAAGACGTCTGATTATGCCATTGTATCCCGTTTGGCAAAGGAGAGAGTGAAGGAAAGTGATAGACATGAGGGGCAGATGGAGTTTGCCTAATGTGTCTGTTCTTTTCTTCGCTGCCTTTTCAATTTAAGAATGTAGCAAAATAGCAGCTGCTCATAATTTCATGAATCAAGAAGTATGTAAATTTCAGCTACAAAATTTTTTTCATAGTTAGACACACACACACACACACAAAGAAGGGAAAAAAAAAAGATCTTGCTTGCATCTACAACTTTCTTAATCTCGCATTCAAATTTAGCTTTCAGGCCTGGTTCTGCTTTCATTTAGGAGTGAACCAAGAGTGGTTCAATCAATTTCGCTGTCATAGAATCGTAGAATGTTTCAGATTGGAAGGGATTTTAAAGATCATTGAGTTCCAACCCCCTGCCCTGGGCAGGGACACCTCCTGCTAGACCAGGTTGCTCCAAGCCCCATCCAACCTGGCCCTGAACCTCTCCAGGGATGGGGCAGCCACAGCTTCTCTGGGCAACCTGGGCCAGGGTCTCACCACCCTCACAGCAAAGAATTTCTTCCTGAGATCTCATCTAAATCTCCTCTCTTTCAGTTTAAAACCATTCCCCCTCGTCCTATGATAATGAAACCTCCCCTCTCTGATCAAGACTCCCCATCTCTCCCGTAGGCCCTCCTGGAAGGCTGCTATAAGGGTATTGTCACAGAGGACAAACAGTGTGGGATGACTGTGCTTTAAGGGTTCAGCTGGTTGCTGCTTGTTGCCCTAACGCTAGCACTGAAGGATGAGCCCGTCATGAAAGGCTCCTTTCATGCCCCTGAGCTACCACAAGGGCTTTATGCTCTACTTCTGCTTCCAGGCTGTGGATGGAGGTAAGGAGAAAGGGATTATGATAGGAATGTCACCACGAGCAGAAAAGCCAGAGCTGTGAGCAGCTACCTGAGGATGCTGACAGCCACTACAAACTCAAATGGAAATCATGCTCCTTGTATTTCAATCCCAAGCAGACCCTGAATTAAAAGATGGAAAAAGTGACTTGAAATGTAGCATCCAAACGTACGGAACGCTGCTCAGAAGGAGCTGGGGATCAGGGCCTCCATATACTATACAGCTGGTTCTAGTTTTCAGACAAGATTTACTAAACACATGTAAACCGTGCATATCTGTTTGAATACTTTTTGTGCAAATAACTTCCTCTGTGGTCAAGCTGTTCCTTTCAGATCCAGGCTACAGATTTGTGCTTTATACTCACCACTTTTTTACCCTTGGATTTCCACCAGTATCAGTTCACACTCAGACTATGAAACTGTGAAGAAGGGAGCCGAGTTTGGCAGCAAGAGTCAGGAGAATTTACAGTGCAAAACACTGAGCAAACTCCCGATAAAGGGCAGAAATCATCCCTGGCTCAGGTCCACCCAAGCCAGTGGGCCAGATCCTGAGCAGCTCTTAACAGACACAGTTCTATGTATTTCATAGGAGCTGCAACCATTTATATCATCTGGCCCAACAGCTTCTTGTATGGATGCGACATTTCACCAGTTCTGGTGGGGTTTCTCCTGATTTATACCCCCCAAGCGAGCAAGTAGAGTGATGGTCTTTCTTTACCAATTAAAATTGCCCCACAGTTATATCTGCCGAGTTGTCATGAATTCAAATTTTAAACACAAAGCAACAGCTGAAATTGAATATAAAGAAGCAGGAGGGCAGAGTTTTATGATCGACGTTTTATTGGAACCATATAAAAAAAGGAAAGCATTTCACATATTTCATGGAGGTATTTTATGTGCAAATTTAATATGAATCCTCTTGTTGTTAAACTCTTACGTGATCTATGTACTTCAGTATATAAAACACAGTATAGGACAACTATGAACAAGTTTATTAAAACAGCTCGGGCTCCTGTTGACATCACCAACCACACAAGTGCTTGCTCAGGGTTGGTGTGATCTTATCAGTCTCTCCTTATATTTCAGGTTACCTACTTGTTCCTTTTCCCTATATATCTTTCATTGTTACAAGAATTCAACTCATGGGCAGATCTCTTAAGATAAAGCCGCTTGTCTGTTTTGGGAATATGGCTCTAGTTCTAATTTTGCAGACTTAGTTCAGGCAATACTCCCTTTGACTTCAGGGATTTTTGCCTGAGTAATCCTTTCAGAATTGGACTCTCTGTGATTTTCATTTACTTAACAACTTGGCATTACATCTGTAAAATATTAGCACAGTAATGCAAAATATCAAATTAGATTTATGCATTAATCTAATCTATATATGAAGCTTGATAGTCAGTTCTGTTACACTGCAGTATTGCAATTCCAGGCATTCTGTGTCATTTCATATTTATTCTGATGATGTATTTATTCTGATGATTTCTCTTATATAGAAAAATAAAAAGTGAGGTTTATAGATCAAAATTTGGTAACCCATGTATGTGAAAAGAAAGTCTGAAATTTTAAACAAAAGTTAACATAAATTCCCACTTTCAGATAAATCAGGTAAACATTTCTCTGTCATTCACAAATGAAGGAGAGCAAACAAAAAAAGCTGATCTGAAATAACCAACAAAACAATAAACCATTAAAAAGCAGGTCAAAATAAATATTCGAACTGCGAGGTATTCTCTAAAAACCCTTGAAAAAGACAAATAAGCAATTGTTTCTTTTCTGTGTGACAGTTGCAGTCTAAAAAATAAAAAAAATTCCTCTTTCATATGTGTTTATAAACTGCATTTATAAACCCTTCACATAACTAAATTATATTTGTTTCCTCCAGGTTGGCTGCCCTTGAAATTTTTTCTCCTTCTTGCAGTTTTTAATATTTTCTTTTCTATAATCCTTTCATGAAAGCAGGTCTTATGCATATGGCCCTGGTTCAGCAGCCAGCCCCACACTGGAGGGCATTTATGAACACGTTACACTGAAGTTTTGTACGTGCTTCGGTACTTTTAAAAACTGGATACTTGGAGACAACCCACCAATATGTTATTCTTACATCTTAAACTCATTTACGTCTCTTTACGAATGCTTTCAATTTGTTTTACTCTTGTTGGGCCAAATCCAGCTTGTTATTTACAGAAAGAACACAACAAGATTAATAGGCTATGGTCTGCACTAACCTACACCCTGGGAAATTCATAGTGATCCCATCAATTCCCATATAATTTCTTTGGATTCATATCAGGTTAAAGCCCCAATCCAGGATAATGCCAAGCAGATGCAAGCAAGGGCCAGCATATAAATGTGGAGAATCATGGCCAGAATAAAACTGGATCTCCTTATTCCAAAGGAGAAAGTAAGGTTTAGATATAAAAAAATTGTATGGATTTTTTCCTTCCCTGTTCAGTAATCCATCACCACTTGAACGCCAGGTAGGAAATGATGCAACGCCAGGGGAAAAAAAGATCAATTTATTTCATACATGTTACTAAAGAAATACTGGATTGATACGGTTATCCCAAGCACTTTGGTTCACTAGTGTGTGTCGTGACAGGCACCCAGTACGCTCTCTTCAAAAAGGAGGTTTTCCACATGGAAATGCTTCCTGTGGGATGCAGCATCGGCTTTGCCAGTACACGGCAGCTGCAGTGAACTTCCAACTTCCTCCAAGGGTGTCTGTTTTCTCCCTTTCTGCATTAATCCAGAATTACTGTTTCTCCTACCCTAGCATTCAAACGCAACAACCCCAAACACAGTTGTGTTTGCAGAAAAATCACAGTTGTGCTAAGTCAGTCACAGTTGTGTTTCTAAGAAAAGATGCGCTTCCCAAAACGAAATCACACACTCATTACTGGAAGAAAAACCACCTCCAACATCCTAAACTTCACATATGACAATAAAGCCAGCTTCCCTCTTGCTGATAGCTCCGAGTGCTGCAGCTCTGTGTGCTCAGGGGTTTTTAGGCTGTTTTAGAGTGGCGCGAGAAGCAGGCGAGTCAGTCTGTCCGGTATCTCCCCATCTCTGCACACACCTGTCTCTCCATCCCCGTACACCCGGCTGTCTCTCCTGCCTCTCCTCTCCCAGCCCTGCGTGTTGCAACAGGGCTCCGGCGCGGGCGCCTCTCCCCTTGGCACCCGCCTGCCGAGCTGTACCCACGCGGGGCTGAGCCACCCTGGGGACTCACAGGGGACGCACCACCAGGGCTGCCACCACCCTGGGGTGGTGACAGGCTGGGACAAGGGGGCTGAAACACCCAGCTGGAGGAAGGGAGCAGAGAGATGTTCCTGTCTTTACTACCCACGTGAAGTGTTTGTGGTTGGAAAGTGAAAGAAAAACCTTTTTATTCTCTGTCCTTTTTCCAAGCCAGTGTTAGCTTCGCACTCGCCCGCTCTATGGGCCCTCTCTGGAAGAGAACGAAAAGGAAAGTGGAAGGTGAAGGAGCAGCCTTCAAGCTGCTTTATTTATGTATTTCCCTCCATCTCCTTCTTGCAGTTTCCCTGTTCCGCAGTCTGTGAGATGTGAGTGCCCAACAGTCACCACGAGATTTGTATCTCCCGCTGACCAGTGGTATTTTAGAGAATGGAGAAACTGAGGGAAGATTCGGTGAGTTGTTTCATGTCACGAAGAGCCCTGTCACAGCTTCCATCCCCAGCTGCAGTCACTAAACCAGCTCTCCTGCCACAGGGGGAGCGGCACAAAGAAAAGCAGAATATAATCATCCCAGTGGAGGTTCAGAAAACAAAAAGGGATTTAAACTAACAATGCTGGTCTCAGTTTCTTATTCTTAAGTAGTATGCGAGATACTGGACCTGAAGGTTCTGCAAAAACTGGGAGAAATACCTGGCTGGGACAGAGTGAGTGGAGGAGAAAGCTCAGCCCAAATGGATCCCTGACCAAGCAGGGAGGGAGAGATGGGAAGAGCAAGAACCTGAAGTGAGGAGGTGGGTGAGGAGATTCATGACAGGAACAGCAAGAGTTAAATACCACAGAAAAAGGATGTTCAAATAACAAACTCCCAAACCCTAACAGAAATCAGTAAGAGGTAAAATAGAAGCAAAAGGTTCCAAGTGAGAAAAAAAAAAAAAGTGGGAATTTTGCCTGGGAACATAACCTAATAACTTGTCTCCTAACTCCTTTAAAGGACAGAGAAGATAGATGCCCAAATCAACAGAACGGCGTAAGTGAGAGAGCAGAGTGCTAGAGGGAGCTGAGCCCTGCCCAGCCAAGAAAGGACTCGACGCACCTCCTGTCCCGGAAAACGTGAGCTCCGGCATCATCCCGCATGTGGGATAAAGCACAACAAGGCAAGAACAGCGCTTACAAATTAAAACTGGTAGGAACCATACACTTAAATAAATTTGGTATGAAACCCTTATTCACTGCCAGCTCCAGGGAGCGGATAATCTGATAGGTCCTTTTCTTCTCTAATTCTCTTGATTGCCTATGGGTATTGTTATTACTTCTGTGGGCCAAAACATGACCATGCATCTGGATAGAATATAACGTTAAGAAAAGCTGCAATTTGACAGAAATGTTACAAACGTATTCAGTCTGGGCAGACTGGCTCAATTCATAAGGCACCGTGATATATTTGTTCTTCTAGGGTCTTCAATAACTCCTACTTTACACAGCCCAGAATACCGCTACAATGTCATCACATGTTTTTGTTGGTATGGGTTAATCCACAAATCCTCAAAGAAGATCTGTTGTGGGTTCTGCTGGATACTTATAAATGTCTTCAGATTTAAACGGCGAGTAACCACACCACCCAAATTTACTTTGCTTTTAATTGTGGCTGTTTTCCCTGCCCTCTACGAGAATTGCTTTCTACTCTTCCACCTACCAGCGAGTATCTGTGGCTACGCAGCAGCCGTAGGATTTCACACTTAGACCATGCAAGCCACTGACTACATGATTTGTGCTACAACTTTCACAAATCACCAAAGAATGTGGGAATTGCCACCTTGGTTCAGAACTAGGGTCCATCTGGCTGTGTCCTTCCTCTGCCAGCAACGGTAGGTGGCCACTCAGGGAAGAGTAGGCAGGCACATGGGATACTTCTCCCCTGTATTCTCCCAGCTTCCAACCACCCTCTGCTCAGGGGGTTTCCTGAGATTTATACATCATTGTGTCCACATCACTGGCCAGATCCCCTGGCAATTTATATGCTGCAAAACCCCTGGCTACAACAACAGATATAAATCAAGTAGAATTGGAGTCACTGACAATAAATGGGGAAAAAATAGCTGTGATTTGGAAGACACATACGAGTTTTGATCTTAATTTGGGCTAAATCTCCCAGCAACATAAATTATCTGTCTTTTAGGCTGTCTCTATTCTCTGCCATCCCTATGGAGTCTGCCTATGCAACAGCACAGTGTAGTACGGATAGATGGAGCAGAGCTTACTCTGCTCACAAATCCAGTTTAAGGGTGAACAGAATGACACTTCCACAGTGGAGAGGGATGGGGTTTTGGAACGAGACGCTCCTTTCCAGTTGGCACAGGTACATGGAGCCAGGCAGCGGGGGACACGACACAGCTGAAGAAAATGCAAAGGTGAGAGCCATGAAAGCGAGGAGGGAATGGGCTGGACAAGGAGCAGACACAGATAGAGATAAGGTTCTAGTGGAACCCTTTTGTGGGAACTGATAGAAATTTGGGAGTCAGTTTAAGTGAAAAAGAGGAGATGAGAAAACAAGCATCGATGAAGAGACTCAAAGTCACAGCCTTGCTGGGAGAAGAAGCACCTGATCTTTCAGTGTCCTGGCCAACGAAGTAAGGTAGATGCGCCAAGGCAAACAGAAGCTCGAGTCCAGGGATTAAAATTGGACTCACGGTCCAAAACATCTTAACAAACGCAGACTACTGCCCAGAGGAGCAGCTGTGACAATGAATTGTTTCTGACAATTTTGGGACCTTTGGAATAAATGTCCATTTTCTTGAGTATTCTGGATGACAACATGTGAAGCATAACAAGACCAATTCCCATTGACGGCCCAGTGTGCAAATGTGCTAATTAAATATCTGTATTAGTGACATTTTACGACACGGTGACACTAACAGGAAGCAAATTTTAATCAGGTATTTGCCTAATTTCTAAAATAGTGCCTGTACCTGGGAGAAAATGAAAAAGAAGTCTGTACAACATACTTACAAATGTTTTTTGGATGTAGCAAGCATTTCTGAAGTACTGTTAGATGCTGCCATCATTTTGGATTTAAACTTCAAATCCATCGTACTTACTTTTTCAGTGCTCTATTAGTGCATGTTGAAAGAAGTTAGCATTTACACAGATCAAATCTAGCCTTAAGAAAACCTCTCTCAAACGAACAGACGAGACTGATTTCTCAAAACAAATTAATCCAAGGAAACTTCATTCTACCTTTCCTCTTGCCAGGCTGCACCGAATTTTCCAAGACCTTCCTTCCGTCTTCCATAGGTGCGTTTCAGCAGGAGCACAAAGCAAATTACCGCTTGCTCCAAGGAGCTCTGTACCCTGCAGGATCTTTGCAGAATCCAGCCCGAAGAAATACAGCACTTTGAGAAAACAGAGCTGTCAAGCAAGATTTCCTTGGGCTTGCTGCCACACAAAATGGCAAATAAGGGACTTGATCCTGCACGGAAGACAATAGGAATTAGAGGTGCTCAGCGTCTGTCTTCCAGCAGAGTTAAGGTTTCTCAGTGCTTCCTAAAATCAGTCGTACTGTTTATACTTACTTATTCAAAATTATATAGCTAAAAGCTTTGGTATCTAGCCACAGAGCTTTTATTTCAAATTGGCAATAATGTGACAAGATGTAACTCCTGAAAAAAAAAAAAAAAAGACTACAGTAATGTTAAAAATATCATAAAATATTATTTATATCAGGATACATTTGTTACCCCATATGACAATCATTCATATTTCTTGACAGATATAAACCTCTGCTTAACACATTAGTATCATAAATATTACCAGATATAACACTGTAATTTAATACCTACCAAATGTATTTTAAAATATTACTCAATTTAAAACTTTGGATTTTAACCAGATGTGTTTCCAGAAAATGATTCAGGTCAGATGCTTTTTTCTTTTCCTTTTTCTGTGCGTGCGCGTTCAAAGTGGAGCATTACTATGTGATTTATTGTACTGTGACTGCATGCCCCCAACCTAAAACAGCACCATGATACTTCATCCTTGAGGCTTACACACCTGCAGTCCAAACTAACAAGAGAAAACATCTACATGGCACGGCAGGAGTCTTTGAAATGTCTCTTTGCAGTTGCCTGGACACAGAACAGACTGGTAGAACAGGGAGGCAGCGGAGAAAGGGTGAAGACAGGAACTCCAGCCTCTTTCATCTAGAAAGGGGGGACCATGGAGAGATTAGAGGAAAGGATTTTGATTAGATCACTGGAATGTGAAATGATGCTTCCCAGGATTAAAATCCTATTTTAGAGCTACCAAACCGGTTGCGTTGTTAGTCAGAACGTGGAGGCTCGCGCAGCTCCATCCCCGCAGACGGCTGTCGCGCAGCAGCACCCCACACCCTCTCGCTGGAGCCAGGGGTGGGGAGGGGGCACGGCTGGGGCCCCCCACCCTCATCCCAGCCACAGCCAGGCAGCCACCCTCCCAGCCAGGAGCCACGCTCCTTCCAAGGGTGGCACTTTGGGAGGAAAGGGGGTTTCCTCCTCAAAAGGCACAGCTGGGGGCAGCCCCACGATGGCCACCGGTGCCAGCGTGTGGAGGCTCTTAGGTCTCAGCCTCCTTGAGTGCCCAATCTAGTTGACCAGGCGGAGGCCTGACGTTTTCACAACCCAATGCCATTAGTTTTATTCCCCAGTAGAGCCAACTAACAATTTGAAGGTCTATAGTTGTCGGGCTGATAGTTATGTGGAACCCATTAACATAAAACCTGCCATGGCAATTAGTATCTTTGTAAGCAGCAGCCTCAGCAAAAAGTGGAAATGGAGGCTGAAATGATGGTGCTCCTCCAAACGAGGACGGCGGCAGATTGGGAAATAATCTGTAGCAATTGCTCTGCCGCTGTCTCTGCTGTAACTTCTCAAAAGATAGACAGAGCCATTTTCAAGGAGTCAACCCACTGACTGGAGCGAGCACTAAATTCACTCGATGATCAAATACAATTTGAGGGGGGAAAAAAAAAATAATCTCCAATCACTCACTTACCCAGAGGAAGATACATTTCCCTTCTACAGATGAAGTGCAAAACAGCAAAAGTAGCTGTATTGGGAAAAATACCAGGCAGCAGCGTATTGGTTTGAAAGGGGACAGGTACAGACCCTGGCTGTGCCCATTTCCCAGTAAGGAAACAGGGAATGCTTTCCTGGGGAAGGGGGGTCATGGATCTGGCGGCTGTTTGTTAAGGAGATGAGCCTGGGAAAACGTTCTGTGCTTTTCAGGAAGGCAACAAGGGGAAAAAAAAACAAACCAAAAACCAAACTAAAAAACACAACACGTTTGTATTTATAGCAACGTTATTGTTTAGGACAAAATAAGTTATTTCATCCTTTTAAATCGCGGTTTCTATGGATATCCTGCGCGCAGCTATGATCTGATTTTCCAACCTTCACACCAGCCGTCCCCTCCCGGGCAGTGGCACCAGCCCTGGGAGTAAGTGCCCGTCTACATTTGAATAAATCCCTTTGCACCGCCCCGGACACAGTGAATCAGGCGGCCCTTCCATCTACTTTTTTTCATTGTTGTTTCCCCTAAACTCTCTCCGCTTGGCTAATTTTAGCCCGCAGCCTCCCCCCCCCC
>VXBW01008246.1:470237-499641 GCA_013400375.1 Thinocorus orbignyianus | reverse complement strand
GGGGGAGGGGGGACACGGGACAGGATCGGGATCGGAAACAGGGACGCGGGGGGACACGGCGGGACCCGCCGCCCTCCCCTTCCCTGGCAGGGGGTGAGCCGGCGGCAGCGATGCTGAAGAAAACACCCCCGAAAGGGGAAGTGCCGTGTAGGAGCTGTAGCAGGAGGCTGGTCCCTTCTGACTTTCAGGTGCATGAGGAGGTGGGGTGAAGTAGCGTTTTGTTTCAGGCTTTTCTTTCTTTTTTAGCCCCCCTCCTCCTCCTCCTCCCCTTTCGTGTTTTATTGTTTCTTTTAAAGGCTTCGGATTAAGGTAGACTTGGCTGAACTTTGCTAACTTGAAAGGGTTCTTAATAGTGACCCAGAATACCTACAGGAATATAGAAAATGAGATCCAGATGTAGAATTGTATAAAATAAAATGGATTAAATTAAGATGTAGTTAAACAAGGTCTGACGTCTTTAATTGTGGACTTTTGCTTTTGCCTCCGTGTCTGTGTGGTTGTACTTGCTTAGCATAGGAAAATAAACGCTCCTAACATCGCTGCCCTGGTGTTATGTTTGACACTGAAGAAGTCTAAATATTTCCTATAAAAATAAAGCCTTCAGAAACGCTTATTGATTAAAACATATTACGCTCAAGTATCTATCATGTAAATTAAATTCTAAAATGTAATGAACGCAGCCAAATGGCATTTTGATAGATTGTTCTATTCTGTTTTTAGTAAAAAATAGCTCACTTTTATCATAATTTAATTCCTGTGCATACTGTAAAACCTGTTGTGGAGTATCACGCTACAAACCTTAATCTCGTTTTTGCGGGAAAAGTGTGACAGTCTGACTGGAACAGCTTGTAGGCTCTCCTTTGAAGCGTTCTGGTAACGCTAGCTTAAAGTTGTTTGAACAATATTCATTACCTGCTTTGGAGCACTTGTGATTATTTCTACGTGTTGTGTGGATTGAGGCTGCTCCCCTTTCGGCAGGTTTGCCGGTCGATCCCCGGGCAGCGCGGAGTTTATTAACTTTGCACGGAGTCTGTCTGTGGGGAGACCTGGAGTGACCAGAGAGGCAGAGAGTACCTCCAGCCACGTGCAAAATAGTTAATTTGTTTCAAATTAGTGCTTTTTACAAAATTTTTATTCCACTCATCTGCACGAAGAGGTAGTGTAGTATTTACTCCTACTTGTAGATGAAGCAATATGCTATAAAAACTATTGTTACTGAGTATGGAGTTCTGTCCTCCAGAGCCGTCCGTATCTCTCTCCCTCCCCCGTCATTCATCAGTACTAACGTAGTTCAAGTGTGGAATTATGAAAATGGAAACGCTTTCATCTGCGCTTCCCTTATGGTCTCCCAGAACAAAAACTTGAAGGTTTTTAGGCTTAACACAGTTCCACCTGTGCCCTGTAAACTCCAGCTCTCGTAGCTCTGGGTCTCGATGGCTCTGAACCTGCTGTTTCTCTGCGGGAGGGGGTTGCAGGGAGCTGAGACGAAGGAGTCCTGTGACACGGGACACACGTTGCTCCGCTGCCAGTCTGCTCCCAACTTCCTCTTCTACCCTCTGTTGGGAGACAACATTTAACTGTTGGTGAGCTTCGACCTGCTGTGTAATATTAAGCGGCAGGTTTCTCTGGATTGTATCAGTATTAATTAAAAGCAGAGGCAGGGACACTTTAGGGTCTCACTCTTTTAATTATTTATTTCCCTTCACTAAACAACCTCTTGTTGATAGGAAGAGAGATTTCAGGAGTTGGAGGCAGGATTAAATAATTCACAACTTGGATTAAAGAACAAAAAGGTCTGTTCACAAATGGAATATGAGATGCAAAAATGGCAGTTTCCTACAGGTATCAAACGTGGCTCATCGCTTGAGACTGTACCTGAGAGGCATGCAGCTCGACACTTAACCCTTTTCTCTAGTAAGGTTAGTTGTTTTATCTAAAGAATTGGTGGAATTAGCGTGACGTTTCTGCATCGGTTTGCTGTGTGGGTTGCAGGTATCAAACCCGTGTTTGATAACTGATGGCAAGGGAACGGCAGTGCCTACGGAAAACAGATCCTTGCGAACGGTGAATATCGTAGCAATAAATGCAGATTAAATCACTGGAGAAATGCTGCTGCCCTCGAGTTAAAACTGCATCTCCTGTTTAAAAGCACTTGTGTGATCTGAATCAGGTTGACGTAGAGCAGCGTGAAGGTTACCTGCTGTTGGGTGGTCCTGTTTCAGGTTGTAGTTTGTGGTGTCACCATCACCTTCACCATTAAAACAACCCTTTGCTGGAGAACAGGAAAAGGAGCATTGTGTTCCCGAGGGTACGGCAGGCAGAGCTCCTTCAGAAATATTAAGCAAAATCTGAATGTGTGTGTGTATATTCCTCCGTTGCAGGACAGACAGTTGGTCCTGCTGTATCTTTTTTGACCAGCAGTGTTGCTTGAGTAAGTCTGGCTTGATCTAAGCTGAATCTGCAGGATGAACGGAAGAATTTACTATCCTTTGAAAAGTAAACGAACTGTGTGTTTGAAGTATTTTGACAATGAGCACAAGTTGTCAGAACTTTTTAGAACAGGCATGTGTAAGGGTAAAAAATAGAGTTTCTTACTCCTTTTGAGCAGAACGGCATAACGTGCTTCTGTTAAGGGAAGGAATGATTATCTAAAGCCAAATCTTGCTCCTGCATTTCTGTCTTAAATCTCATCCTGCTGTTGCATCATACACGATTCAAGTAAGGATGGAGTATTAGTTCTATACATGCTGTGACTAATTGTTTAAGGCAAACCATTGATCTTATAACGTTATAAAACTTGTAACAAAATCTGGAAAGACTAAGTAGTAATGAGTAGCTTTTAAATACTGAAGGGCTTCTTTTATTTAATTAGAAACAGGTGGAGTTCTTGGCATCTTCTAGCTGGATCTGATTGTAGCAGAGCACAAGCTGATTTGCTTTAAGTGAAGGAGTTAAGGCACTCATCAGAAGTGGAATTAGCGATCCCATCTGAGTGTTTTAATTTTGTTTACCTACAGTGCAGGTCACTGTAGAACTTGTGGATTCTGTCCTAAAAGTAGGCAGTGCTCTTCTGTTTAAAATGGTAGTTAAATATGTGGCTCAAGAAGAGAGTCTCTGGCTACTGTAAGTATGGTTCTGCTTCTCCCCACCTGATCAGAGATGCGTAGTGAAAGCAGCTTGGTAGTTCTTCAAGATGTGATACAGGGAACTGAGAGGGATGTAAAAATCACCACTTGTACAGTGTGCTCTGATAGTTATCGTTGGTTCCCTGCAGCTGGAGGGCTGTGGCTTCTTGTGGTGGTCAGGGTGGTGTCTGTGGACACCTGACACGCATGGCATGCTAGAGGAAAGGCCCTTGGTGCACTTCTGGCTGGAGAATTTGGCTTTCATAGGATTCCTTGAATTCTATTCCTTGAGTTCAGTTCCTTGGAAAGAAATTTCTGAAAGCTTTTCTAGCCTTCTTTCCTGAAACATGGCAGAATTAGTGCGCCTTTCAGTCGCTCTGCTCTTATGCCAAGTTTGTGGTTAATTGGATAATGTATTGAGAAATGCAGCAGTGAGGATTTGGAATATGGTAATGGTTGGGCTTTTTTTTTTTAAAAAGGGAGGAAGATGTGAAGCTGAAATGGGGTAGTCAGCAGGAGACAAGGAGTCCAGGGCAAAGAGATTGGTACAAGAGTGCTCACACATGGGATGGTGGGTGCGGTGTTGAGTTCACCAGGAAAGATGAGAGAAACTTGGATCTCACAATCAGAATAGTTAATGTCCTTAAATTAGTAAAGAGAAGTCTTACTCGTTTTTGTGACGTACGTGTTCTTAGCTTGTTTTTGTTGTCTCCGGTTTGACAGGGCACATGAGTTAGTAATTTCTGCTTTTATACATATATGTATTTAACGAAGAAAATATAGTATATTCCATTGCTTGGATTGTGAAGAACATGGAAATCCAGAGGGAGAGCTGGATGTTAACGGTGGTGAGTTTTTATAAAAAGGTTAAAGGCAAAGGGTGCAGATGTTGGGTGTAGGTTGTTGGATGTAACAGTGTCTTCCCTCGTGTCGAACAGAACTTGCATTTCTGGGAGAGCAGGAGGCAGGGAAGAATTTGTACCAGATCTGTTGTGGTTCCCTGATAGTGCTCATGTTGTGACTCTGGCAGGACACAGCAGTTCTTACTATGCTGTTACTTACTTGGTCACATCTGTGAGATAGCAGAATGAAGTATTTATGATGAATAAACATATTTTTGGGTCTGGAGGTGCTGAGGCCGGGAGATGGCCTGACGGCTCTGTGCAGATGCGTTACAGCAGACGTGGGTTTGAAGTTGGAGCCTTTCAGACTAGTGTTGTCTCAGAACTTTTTGTCTTGCTGGCCGTTCGCTTGCTTCCTTGCCTTGCAGTCATTTAATGCCTTTCTCAGCAGTTGGGGTAATAAGGAAGTTTCTGTGGCAGCGGGAGTTGTGCTGCTGTTCCAGGGAGGGGAGGCACTTGTCTGCCTCCCAGTTGGGTTCGTGGACCCACAGTGATCTGCTCCAGGAAAGCAGAGGTAAAGATGCACAAAAACATTTAAGCTGCTGTATGTAGATGACTTTAAATGCCTCCATATCTTTGTGTTTCTGGCTGTGAGCTTTTTAAGATGTGTAAGGTGTAGGCCTTTGCTGTCTTGGAGGCTTTTTCAGTTGTTCATACATCAGAGCTGAGCAGATCCTGTTGCTACTGTTTTTGTTGTGTGGAAATGTACCTTAGTGAATAAGCAGGCTTGGGCGTAATAGCATCTGGAAGTGCCTGTGCAAGGTTTCTGTGAAGGATGAAATGAAAATTTAGGCCAAATTATTGGTAAACGGCTGGACTAATTTTGCAGTGGAGGCAGACCCCTGTTTTCATTGAATCCAGTGATCTTGCACAGGTGAGACCAAGCTGTTGTCTAATTCCTGCAAACATTTTCTAGCATCCCTTGAGCTACAGAGGGCAGATGGTCCTGTGCTGCTGGTTACCACATTGTGGTGGGGTTGCTCCTGTGGGTTTTGGGGGTGTGTATGTCCAGGGAGCCTGAATCACTTCTCGTAGTAGAGGTCTTTCCTTGCTGAGCAATGTTCTCTTCAGTCTGTGGCTCATGTGTGACGAGCCAAGGACAGTAACACTGCAGGGAAGTAAAAATAAAAACAAGCGGAGTGGGGGAAATGACGCTGTTTGAAGGACTGGATGGGATAGAGCGAAGTGGTGAAGAAAGGAAGGGGTTAAGGAGCGAACTTATGCCTAGGACTTGGAAATGAAACTCTTATTGCAGTTGGGAGAAGAGGAGAGCTTATTTTAGAGTTTATATAAATATTCGGCAGTGCAGCTGGGGAGCACAGAGGGTCTCCCAACAAACGCCTGGCTGTGGTGTTGCAATTAAATCCAGCTCACCTGCGCTCCCTGATCCTATAAAAGGATAGCCTGGGGTTTACCACCAAGCTGTTCTTGTGGAAACATCCTGGGAAGATTCATAGTGGAGATACCAGGGTGATGGTATGACTTCAGCCTACACTGACAGATTTTTAATGTTGCCCTGTGACAAATAGGGCTTATGTTCCTGTTAGACTTAAATAGCTTTTTAACCACTTGGATACTGTTTTAGGGTATTATGAATAGTAGAAACATTCTTGTTCTTACCTAAAAAAAGAAAACCCTCCCAATTTAATATCTTCTTTGTCTTTTTTTTTAATTTATTTTAGCAAAGACTCAGACTAGATATATTTTAGATGTAAAAAGGTCACCCAAGCTTATTCCTGTAGAAACTAAGCTGCAAAGCTAAAAGTTAGTGCTGCAGGTGATGAAATGTATAGAATTTTGGTCGGTCTTACTCCCTCTGCTCTCCCTGGTACCTCTGCTGGGCATTGGAGCTTGCATGGCGTTGCTGAGCCGTTAGTTTAAGGAACACAAAAGATTTTTCTAACCAGAAGAGTAAGCTTTGGCTGGTAGGCATCAGCCCATCAAAAATCTGGCACCACGAGGACTTTGGGCAGTAATGCTTTGGGAACCGGTACTAATGTATGAAGCCTTTACTTGCTTCGGCTTCAGTTTGAGTGGTAGTTCCTGGGTTAGTAGGGTTATGGAAGAAAGTTGGGAGCGCCAGCCTTGCTGCCAGCAGGGGATGTTGCCTGTTTTGGTGTATGCTTGGGGTCTGCTGGGGCCTCTGAGCGTGTCCCTTGGCCTCTGCTGGTTCCCTTCATCTGGGAAACGGGGACAATGCCTCTGACCCCTCTTGGGGAGAACTTTGAGATACACGATTATGAGTTCACACTTACTATTCCTTTTTCCTACCACTTAATTCTGTGTTGTGGGTACAGTAAGACTTAGTTGTTGTTACGTTTTCTGCACCTTTGTTAGCTTTCTTTCAAAATAAATTTAACAGCACATACACTACTGATGATTTGTAGGTACTTTTCAGGCTTGTTGCTGGAAGTGATGTCTGTAGAAATGAACGTGCAAGAACCAAGTAGTTGGTTGTCCTAAAAGAATGTTGTTGGTGATTGGTACCAAATCAGTGGGAGAAAATGTTTCCTGCAAATGGTTCCAAAATTACAATCTGGAGTTATTCTCACAAACACAGGTTCTTACTTTAAAACATTCCTCCCTGTGCTTTGGGAGGTGTCTGAAGGTGAAATACAGAGTTTACCAACTTTCCCTTCAGATTTCTCTGTATGTTAAAGGCCGCCTAAAAATTACATTGTAGGCACCCACTGCTATGAATGTTGAATTTAACATTCAGTAGTTTGTGGCTGCAGCTCTCGGCGAGGGTTCGAAGCAGGTCCCTGTCTCAGAAAGGCTGGATGGACTCAGGTAGAGGTGCATCTTCCATCGTGGGCAGGGCTTTTCTCCAGGCTGTGGTCCAGTGGCTGTAGGGGCTGTAAATAGCAGCGTGTGAGGTTTTATGTAGGTGTTAGACTTGTGTCTGGTGGCTGGAATTCTTTATTCACAAAGATGAGGCAGCTTGAAACTTTTTCTTAGGGCAACTTTTGTCTTTTAGCCCGATTGCTCAGGTTTTGTAGTCTGAGCATCGATACCCTTCCGCTAAGACTGTCAGCAGGGTGAGGGGTTATGATTTAGATGTCCACTTGTGCTATCAGAAATATTGATCTCCTGCTCGTTCTGCCCGCCTTCGCCTCCCGAATTGCTGGGAGGCTGGAGCGGGGCTGCGCTCCGATGCCGAGCTCCTGCTCCCACAGCCGCCGCTGCTGGGTCTCCTGCTCAGCTCCCTCAACTTTGCAAAGGTGAATAAGCTTTATCCTTATTTAGCACAACACAAAGGCCCTGACCCAGTAAGCGTTATCGCATGTGCTTAATTTTTAACACATGCGTAGTGGGGGTTTTCTGACGGAGCTGTCTTTTCCAACCCAGGCCATGGTTAAGTTGTGAACAGACAAATCCCTCCCTGCCAGGCTGCTGCTGTGTCTAGGGAATTCTTGGCCTCTTCCTTTATCTTATGTTTCTAATGAACTTCATTCTTCGTCTTGTTCCGTTGATGTGAAATACAAATGTTGTCAGAACAGCTCAATAAAATTTATACTTGTGTTTTGTCTGTAATTATTTTTCATCTTGTTTTTATTGGGTATTTACACATTTTACTGCATGCTGCACGTCAAAGCAAATTTATATCGTGTTATCACTTAAAGATGTTTGCTTCATTTTCAGGCATAAATAAAATGTACCCTTTGTCTGTGATCTGAAATATGATAATGTTAATTTTGTCAGCAAACTGCGGATCTGTTTCTCTGCTGCAACTTTTGTGTTTGCGTGTTAATATTGATAGCACTCAGCTTTGGTTTGGTATGTCTGGTATGAGCACAGTTGCTTTTCCAATATTAATTGTGGAGATGGGTTAATATTAAACATTTAAAAACAAGGAGCCAGTAGTCTTGCAATTGATTTTCTGTGGAGAGACCGCTGTACAGAATTGATTACACAATTGTAACCTTAGTTTGTTCTATGTGAGTGCAAGGAGTGTTTGATATATTTAAAAAACAGAAAAGAAAAACTTGTGAATGCAGTGGATATTCTTCCCTTCCCTTCTTACTGCTCTGTCCCATCTCTTTCTGGAGCTTTAGTTTTCTTTTGCTTATAGGTTTCTGTGCGTTTTCTTTGGCATGGAGTCTTGCTATCGAGATTCTTTGGATGTTGGAAAAGGGCAGCTTGCTAATATTGTGTCTTCAGCTCGTCTCTGCTGCTCTCCACAACACCCTGCCCCTTCTCTCAGGCAAACTTACTTTAAACTCACGGTTGCAGCTTGAACTCAGGAACCTTTTTTTTTTTTTCCATCCCGTTCACAAGCAAGTCGATACTTGCTGCTTTGTAGGGGTAAACTCAGGGGGCTGCCGAGCTCTTGCTTCACAGAATGAGAGAAGCATTAAGTGCGTGGTGAGGGAGACAGCAAGGAGGGAAGAATCGGTCTGTGGGAATATCTTTTTGCCTACTTCCCTAAGGAAGAAAGCTTTTCCAGAGTGAATCTTGCCTGTGTTACTGACAGTCCTTAACCCCTGCAGGGCTGGGGATTATTTCCCTGTTTTCAGCTCAGGAATCGAATTAAATTGTCTTACAAAGCCATGTTCTGGGTTTTACGTATAAAACACTGTTTGCTGTTTCCATCCTTGTGAGGAGGAGTTACTTTCAGGCTTTCTGTGTATGTACAGGCAGAGCTTTGGCCAGTCCCATGACTGGAAAGTTGTATTGTAAAGCTGCTTTCTTTTGTGCAACTTCTCATCCTCATTTCTGAGTCCTTTGCTGTGCTCCACACCATCAATTCGTGAAACTAGAACTGTGTCATTTAGTGACTTTTTTTTTTTTTCTTGGGGTGATATGTTAAATACAGCATGAACGATTAAAAGAGCACACACACTGTGCTGTGATCAGCTTGTTTTAGATAATAAATTAAAACCCGTTGGCATCCGAGATGTCCTGGCGTATCCTGAGAATAGTTAGTACTTCAATGTGCCAAGCTAAGTAAAACTTGATTAATGTCACTATCTGGGATTTTCTGTCCTGTAAATAGGACTTCAAGTCTAAAATTGGAACTGTGAAAACCTACTTTAAGTAGGATTAAGAGAAGAATTTAGTAGTTCAGATTGTTTTCAGGATCTTGGAAAGTGGTCACTCTGCCCCAGAGCTGTTGTACATGCCATCTTTTTGAAAAATAACTTGGCTGCAAGGGCTAAAAAAGTTCATCTGGGGACTGTGGTGCTGGATCATTCAGTGCCATCTCTCCCAGTGCTGGAAAAGGTGCTTTCTGTGCCCGGCAGCTGCCCTCTGTGCCAGAGGTTGTTGTGTCTCTGGCCTTGCGGGCTGGTGGCTTCTGGTACCCTCAGGACCTTGGTGAAAGGGGATGGTAGATAGTGTTTGGTGTGAGAGGCTGTCTTCTGAAGCACATAAGCAAAGGTGGAAGCTCCTGAGATCAGCAAACGTTGGGTGTTTTTGCAATTTTTCATTTTCTAAGTGAACTTTGGTTTTGTACCTATAGGTGAAATGGAAGGTGGAGAGGTAGCAGGCACATCTGTTGTGAGAAATGCCCCCTCACATAGAATGCAAGAGAGGATTAAGCCATTGAAGCAAAGGTTAAAAACAAAGTATAAAAGGGATTTGTTAAAAATGTATGAAGCAGTGCTCAATCAGGTGCATCTCCAGGCAGATGCATAATTTCTCTTTCAATTTTTAGGTTTATACGTATACCTTATCCCGGCCGCTTATGTGTCTGTCTCCCCTCTCATTTTTTGAGAACCTAGAGCTCACTTTCTTTCCAGCCGCCTAACCTATTACAGATTGAATTTTCACCTTTTTGCCTTGTAAGGTCTTAACACCCCTACTCCAAGAAGTCATTATCCTAAACACGCCTTTAATTAGTTGATTAGACTACAAGTTATCTCACAGTCGTTTGCACCCTTCTGCTGTCCATTGTTAGTAATTACAAGCACTCTGGTGGTCTTACCTTCCTCTTCATCAGTTGTCCTCTAGATGAACCAAGCCCACTTGGTAGCCCTCACAGCCCCCATGACCATGTTCTGTCCAGTCCTGGTTGTCTTCAGCCTTGGTGATACTCCCCTATTCTTTAAGTTCCTGTTTTGAAGGTTGCTTTTTCCCCCTTTGTTTCCTTTGCCCAGATAACGTTGTGCAGAACAAACATAGTACTCAATAGAGCAAGGACATTGATGATTTATCAGGAAAGGCCAGTCCGTGAGACTCTGCTATCTCCAGGCTCCTTTCAGCATGCACATCCTGACCAACGGATGCAAAGTAGCTGAAACAAAACTCTAAACCCCTTTCTCACACCGCTCTGAAAAAACACACCGAATTCTATTGTTTTGGGGCATTCCTTGCTCTTTTACCTTGTTTGCTTCTGGATGTCATGGCAAAATGCAGACATCTATCGTAGTGTTTTGACGACCTATTTATTTGCTATAATCATTTTACCAACAAATCGTGTAGTTAATTTCGGTGGTAAGAGATGTTCATTCTATAGCTGGCTTGTTGATTATTTTTTTTCCTTAAAAAAAAAAAAAAGTTGATGGTTGGCAGCAGCCTCTTTGTAGGATTTCTTGATTGTCAGCTCTTCATTATAAATTTACTTTTTAAATGCTGACTTAAGGCCTGACACTTTGTTTGTTTAACTGTCAGTTACACTAGTTGGGAGACCTAATAAAAGCCTCTCAGATCTTCCCATTGAATTAGGCCATCCTTCACCAGCCCAGTGACTGAAGGAAAACAACTGTAATAGTATCTTCCAGTATCTATCCCAATTTTTTTTGCTGGAACCCAGTTTAGGTTGTCTTCTGATACTTTATCCTCACTGTGATTGTAGTTGGTTCTCTGGTAAAAGGTCACTGTAACGTTTTAATTGGATTTTTCAGCTGCAAGGAATATAAAAATATAAGTTTATTAATAGACTGGCTTTGATCTTGAAGGATTCCAAATTGTTTGCTGCATTACACATGCAGGAATGGTTTAGTTTTACTGCTCGTTCAGGGATAATCAGTTTTGTGGTGGAGCATGTAAGCTGGATGTTCTACCTGGTGGATCAGGATGCGGAGGAAGGAGGATGTCCAAGGGAGAGGGAAGGGGCAATCTGGGAAGGTAGAACATTGGTCGCAAACTGGATTTTCCCCTGGATACAGAACCAAACTGTGCTACGGAAGATGCCAGAAGATCTTTCACAAGTTGTTTTGGTTTTGTTTTTCATCTGAAGTCTTTGGAAAAAGGTCACGGGCAGTAGACAATTAGAGAAACACGTAACTGACCTTGTTAGTGTATTTTTGTGGAATTATTGTGCTTTACAGTTACTGCTGCTTTACACAGATGGTTATTGCTGGTTTCCATCTGTTCGTTAAGGAAAAGACAGAAAACTGCAACAGTAACTGGGTTTTTAACCAGAACTTCTAGGTTTTATTTCTTCTTTGACCGTGTCAGGTTAATCCGTTGGGTACGGTGCGCTGTGGTTTCAAGGGAAAGAGATCAAAGTGGGAGTGTGTCTGCACAATATGGGTCACCCTAGCAGTTTCCTGTGTTTCAGGCACCCTTTTCTTTGCAGAGCCCTCAGGTATGTGGAACGGTATCACGCTGGCAGGTGACCAGGCTCAGGGAAAGACTCCTACCAGGACTGACATTATGGAAGCCATTCCGGCCAAGTGCTTCGTGGCCGAAAGAGATCCTTCAGCTCGTATTGCTGATTATTTCCAGTTCTACCTTAGTGGGTTCGGTGGGAATGACTTCACAGTGCCCCAGTGGAGTTTTCCCTGGTTTTGCTAAAATTTGCTCCCTTAAGCTATCGTGATGGTTAAAAACTTCAAAATCTATCAAGGCTTCCAGGTGTGGGAGCTTCCTGCTGGCACTGATGTGGCCGAGCTGACATCCGTTTTAGCGCTGGTGGCGATCTTCTGGTTCTCAGTTTCTGAAGAATGGTAGGAGAAGGAGCCCCAGAGATGCAAGAGAATGATCCGAAATTTTGCCCGATGAAGAACAAAGCAAAATTAAAAACTTCTTCAAAGTCCTGTCGTCCTGCTTGTGGCACTCTCAGAGTTTTTCCTCACCTGATTACTCCCTTTGAACCTGTGGATGATTTGTTTGTGCGGGGCTGCTTTTGGTCGGCAGAAATTTCAGGTGGGATGGAAAAAGGAGCTTGGCTGGTGGGAGAGCTGTTTGCAGGGGTCCTGGGCAGGGTACAGAACAGGCATTTTATTTCTCTGACTCCTTCGCCAGTTGCTCAACCAGATGTCCTCAGTAGTTTGTGCTATAAGATGTTAAGTAATTAGATCATTCAGATTCTAGTTAAACATAATTAGAGCCCTGTGTAAACTGAGTGAAGCTGACAGGTTTTATAGGTTGGTCATAGCAAAAATATCAGATGATATAGCTCAGCATTAATACAAAAAGATTTAAGCCTCCCTGCCCTCAAATAAAGAGGTGTTTAGTCTCCAAATTTAATCCTTAATTAGCACTGCAATTTATGGAACTTAGTAAAAATGTTTCCAGGATCTTGGAAGCTTCACTCAGAAGTGATCCCATGTAGCGTTTGCTGGTTAAAGTTTCTCCTGTGGTCCTGAATTTGAACCTAGCAGCTGCTGTGTAAAGTTAAACAAAAAGTTAACAGAATTTTGCTTTTTTCTTTCTTTCTTTTTTTCTTATAACTTAAATGAGCAAGTAAGACAGTTCCAGTGGTGCTGCTTGATTTGAGAAGGGTTTAGTGCCATCTTCCCCTTTGCTCTCCATCCCCAGCCCATATTTGACTTGGCTTTTTGGGTCACCGAGCTGTAACGCAGCCAGGGTAAGGTGCCTTCTTTCCCACCAGCTTCCCCACAGCAGGCTGAGTTCATAACCGTCATGTTTCTCTGGTTATTGTTAAGTAGCAGAACTGGAGAGAATCTCCACGTAACGTGACCCTGCGCATAGGTATTGGAAAGGAGCAGGAGTAAATGCAAGGTTGGGGCTTGGAACATCAGCTGCAGGTTCCACCACGTGATTGTTGTCATTTTATTACAGCCCTCTGAAGCTAATCCTGATTATTTCTCTCCCTCGTTTTGCAGATATGACACATTATTTTGTTGTTTGTTTGCTGGCAGGCGAAACATATTTTCTGAAGGAAAGTGTTAACAGATACGCTGATAAAATGTCTGTCTTCTGAAAACTGTCTGAAGACAAGACAAATGGGAGTATTTGTCTACATGTGGTGTTCACACTGTTGTTGTGCTAACTACTGAACAAATTAACAAGATGATTCTTGTCTTTTATAGGATGTAAACTTTCTTTGTCAATGTTGCAGGAGTCCTAAGTTGAGAACTAGACCTGGGTTTATCCTCCTTCTGCCCGTTGACCTGAAAGCTGATTGCTGTGTTGCTTTGCAGCAGCTAATAAAGAAAAAAAAAATAGGTAGAAAACCTTCACAGGAAAGTGAAAATATGTCAGAAAATCCAGATTCGAGTAGTTCTGGGGATTTTGCTGTTAGACTTAAAAAAAGAAAAGTCAGAAGGAAGAAAACCACAGTTATTTCTCGGTAATCCTAAATGATTAAGTTGTCTTGCTCAGTACCGAAAGCAGCTCCTTTGCATGCCCTACAGAGTTGTTTCATGCAGTAACTTCCCACGTCCCCTCCAGCCTCTCCCCACCACGCTTCGTTATGTCACTGGTGTGATGCTTCGAGCCTTGCTGTCCTGGCTGGAATCTCGAGACTGTTTCCAAGCTTGTATTTCTCACTTGGCAGCACACGATGCGGCTGGTGGGCAATCTGCCGTATCCCTTTTTTGTCAAACATCAGAGTTGGTGTCTGACACCGAATCTGGGAATAAGAACGGGGAGAGTGAAATGTACAGTGGAGCTGGAGATGTCTGCTGGGTGTCTGTGTGCGTTTTTCTCCAGTTATTGCTTATGATAGATATTTGGTTTTTGTGGTGGTAGAGTGACAAAGATGTTGCTTTTTCCCTTCATATTTTCAGTGATTAGGGTGACCTGGTAAGTGGAATTTTCAACTTTTTTTTTTTTTTTTTTATATCAAGTGCTGTCTGCTTACAGGTGAAAAACTCAGTTTGGGGAAAATCCCCTAAAGTTGTCTGGAAGCAGGAGAGTTTTATAAAGGTGCGTGTGTGTGTGTATGTTTGTGTAAACACACAAGCTCGCACAGGCATAATCTCCTTTCTGGATCAGCTCCCACCATACAAAATACAAACCTGAAAGTGCTATAATTGATTATGTGCAATAGGAGACAAACAACCAAGATTTTGGGAGAGGGCAGGGTGTGGTCCAGATCTGGCAAAACATTTAAGAACTGAACATTATTTTTTCAAAGGTAGGGAAACTTGAAAACATTGGTCCAAGAGTTAAGACTGGTTGGGAGAAGGAAAAGAGGTACAGTAAACTGAGACGTCGTCTTTGTAGGGGGAGGTGTTGGGGGAGGAATTGGGAAGAAAGAACACACAAGTTTAGGTTAGTACATGTTCATGTTCTTCTGGTTTTTTAACTTCATTTGTTTCCCTGGCAGATGTCCCATGGCTTTGAGGCCTTTGTCTGTGTGAGAGAGAACACGAAGGAGGGCTTGGCAGGACGCTTTGGGGTTGTGTGGAATAGCTGGTAGTCATATTTATAGTTAGTGTTGTCTCTTGGCTTATGCAATTTTGATAACTGGCAATCGCTCCGTAAAGTTACATGTTGTGTTGGCAAGTCCGCTCTCCCTGAATTTCCTCCACCGATTCTGGGTTGTAAGCTTTTGTAAGGTCTGAATAGGATTTGTCACATCCATAGTACTTTACTTTCTTTGAGTACTTTACTTTTCATAGGGTCCCTCCCCATATTTAGACTCTCTCTCTTTTTGAAAACGTCTTCATAGATCTAAGATAGTACATGGGACCCTGCTTAATGACATTGAGAAAGAACAGTATTTTAAAGCAGATCTAGCAATCTGTAAGTGATAATAGTTTTCTGAGCATGTATATTTATGCTGCATCCTCCTTTGGAGGCTCTTAATTAATTTTTTTTCAACAATTGTTGTACCTTGCTGCTTAATATTGTATTCTTTTGAGTTGCTGGTGTTGGTAGTGGAGTTGGTGCTGTAGCCGCTGCTGTCTGCAGGGGAAGAGGAACAATATTCGGCTGCTTGTGAGGGTTTGAACCTTCTGGTCGCCTCTTTGCATGTCTGTGACTCTAAATGGATTTGTAATTCTGTAGCTTGACGCCTTTAAAACACCTGCTATAATCGTTTAGAAATACACCCATGTCAGCCTTTATTGCTTACTGTGATTACGCTTCTGGTAACCATCCTGTTCGGCAGACTCATAAAATAAGTTTCTCATAACAGGATTCCTAACAGAGTTAAACAGTGTGCATAGTTTAATGTGCAAATACGTTTTATTGGTGAAAGAGGATGATTCTGCTGTTCCTCGATACCTTTAATTTGAGACTTCTGAAGGTACTGTGCATTAAGTGTATGGATAAGTTTTAAAAAAATTATGTTCCACCCATTTAATTGGTGGGAGGTATGCGGGGGCCTTTTCTTCGTATGGCAGGTTTATAGTTAAGAAGAACATGCAGGCAAGTTCTTGAACTTGAATGCACTGGTTTTTATCAATTAATAAGGTTTGTATATGAAATGTACAAAAAGTTGGAAAAAAATGCTGCTTAATGTTGCTGATTTAGCAGCTAAATGGTGTGTGTATACTGAAAAAAAGCCCCACAGCCTGGCATCAGGGGTTTGTACCTTCAATTTAGGGCTGATCTTGTACTTCCCAGGAAAGCGGAGGGTCCCGGGCTGTCTGGAGGGTGAGGTGGGTGAACTGTTGGCACATTTGGTTGTGGTGATATGTTGCATCTGATAATTCTGCGTGCCAGAAACATGTCAAGGAGTTATGTGTTTTCATGACAGTGAAGGTACAGAGGATGGAAGATGACCAAGACAGTTGAACTTGACGTTGTACTACCTTGATCTTGATGTCTCACCGGGTGTACTTCAGGTGGACACCAGAGGGTTGGGAAATTCTAGTTTAACATTGCGAATCAACTTAGTATATTAATTCTTATAAACTGTTCCTAGGGAATGCAGGATTGAGGAGGTGTTATTTATCATCACTTTTAGCTAAAGAGTTCCACCCATGCAAAATCCTTAGTGCTAAGAGAATTAGAGTTTTTGGTAGGCGGATTGTTCTCAGAATCTTCAGCGGAGGAAAAAGTGGTGAATGTTATTTTTGGGCCCTTTTAAAATATGAAAATAAAATTACTGGGGTTAGTCAGTGTTCTTCACATCAGCACCTTTATCCTCAAGGATATTTTGGTATTTCTGTCTTTGAAATTTTGGCTAGACTTCAAAGGGTAGATGGAATTTCCCAGGAGAGACAGATTGCTGTAGAATGGTAGGGGCTGGAGTGAGTTGGAGGAGATAAAGATTGACTGCAGGTTGCTGGGTGCTGCTGGCCTGCCAGGTGTCTCCAAAGAAGGAAGGCAAGACTTATTTTGTGCTGAAGTGGGAGACCTTCTGAAGATCTGTGTGAGCCTCAGAAAATGCTGCCGAGGAGTGGGTTTGAGGTGCAGTTCCCATGTCCCCTCTCCTCTGTGGGGGTTTGCTCGGAGGTGGCTCTGAACTTCTGCCTTAGCTGATGTGTGACACTGGGCTGGGTGACACCACGTGCAGGTACTTTGTGCTCTTGTACAAAACCTGTTGGAGTGGTTTTAGCCATTTCCCTGTGGGACAGGGATAGCGAGAGGTTTAATTTTCTTTTTTTAGGCATAAAGCATATCATACGAGTATAAAATCAAATGCTGTGGGATGGCAAATGCTGTTTTTTAAAGTAGTTGGCTTGTTGTAGCTGTGATAATCTGTGTTGATCAACCCTTTTGGTGTTTGCTACAAAATTTATTCTAAAAGGCATGGTAGCTCATTCTCGTTGGTGGCGGTCCAAATCGTCTCTGCTGCCAAACTTGGCACTGGTGCCAGTGGTTTGCTTTAGCTGATCTAAGAATATAATGCAGATGGTTTGATACTCAGTACAGATATATACAGATGGCTTGAAACTTTAGAATTTCTTTATTTCATTCCATTGTTTCTTCTCGGTATATCAAGTATCTCTGAATATATAATTGGTGTCCTTAAAACAATCTAGCCGTATTTGGTTCAACTTCTGCCTGTTGTTGCCATAAGAATTTGTCAGCAAAAGGCTGTCATTTCGTGCAAGTTCAAATGTTGTGCGTGTTGGTACAGGCAGGCTTATTTATAATGCACACGAATATTTCTGTCAAAGCTGTTTGACCACCACGCCACACCTATATATATTCTTCAGTGACATGGGATATGGAAAGCACATCCTATAAAGCGAGTTTGTAGAGCTAAAAATCCAAAGGTTGTGGTCACTGAGGGTGGTTGTGCTTCAGGTTGTTGCTGACACCAGTAATGACATCTCTGCAGGTGAAGTGGGTGAAGTTCTAGCCCTAGTGCAGTAGTTCAGGCAGAGATCGGTGAGCTCCAGCTAAAGGCTGGATAGTTTGCTTTTGGTGCCCATTGCAACCTGTTGATCTCTCTCCAGCAGAAATTTCTAGGTTGTGAATCTGTTTCTGGTGTATACAGGCGTATGACATCAGTTGCCTGCTGGCAGGACAGGGTGCAAATAGAACCATGGCAGCAGAACTTCAGTGCTCGCCGTGTTGCTCCCTGTGTACAATACCTTGACGTTACAGTGGCTGATGTTGACATAGCTCCTTGCCTGGGAAAGTGGTGGAAGTAACCTCTGCTTTGATTTGTTCCTGATCTGGTCATCTACGAGAGACCCTCGTTCTGCAGCGTGGGGCCATCAGCAGCTCTGTTCTGAGCGTGGAGGCTTGGAGGGACTTATAGAAGCTTACTTTGGAGCAGTGATTTACTTAGCTTCCTTCATAAGGTTGTTAAAGTGCTTAACAACGCAATTAATGTAATTTAAGGACAGTTAAAAGCACTAGTGGTTCTTTGCAACTTAATTTTAAATGCTGAGACAGATTCAGCAGTTTGAACAATGAGGAGATTATGTTCTGTAGCCATTGAGTGTATAAATAAAATGTGCCCCAGTACTTGGTATTTTGAATGCAAAACTTATGGACCACTGAAATGAATGATTATGGATGTATTGCCTTGTTCTGGGATCATCAGGCATCTGACAAGTTAAGCGTGATCAGTGCAAGGCGGTATTTAGATGTCAAGGCTGTAATGAGTATTTTACTGCTATAGAAGGTACTGGTGGTGACTTCAACGCATTCTATGTCTCTTGAGCTAATTTCAGTTCCACTGCAGATACTGACATAATGATAATTCCTGAGATGAGACGTAAAATAGATTTATGCATCTCTGAATGCTTCCTATTCCATTTATATGGAGCTGTTAGCACTTTATCCAAATAGTCACATAGTTTCTGTGCGTGGGTTTTTGACCTGTTTGTTGGTTGCTTTGGAGTAAGGAAGTTCCACCTTGGTTTGTGAGGACAGAGATGTTGACTATCCATGCTTGTAAACACACTAAGAAGAAAGTGGTACCTAATTGTTCCTTCTTGACCCAATATAAAGCATTAAGGGCAGTTGGGGTGTTGTGGAGTGCAGTGTTTTGCAGTGGATGTGGTGCTCATGCTGTGGGAATAAGCTCGTTGGAGGTATGTGTAATTAAAGGGAAACAGCAGTCTAAAGTTGAGCGTGACTTTGTAAAAGCCTTAGCCAAGGCATCACTTGTAGTTTGAAACCAGTCACCGAAGTCATACGTGGGTGATGCAGTGCCGTTAGCTGAGTTTGGAGTCCAGTCCAGCTCAAAATTCAGGTTGATGCTGGTGTGGTCGGCTGGGGGGTTTGACACTAAAAGGAGGCATGTCTTTGAGAAGATTGGTTGGGAGCAATGTGCTTGCTAAAACTAGCCTTAGCCTAGGAGCATGGAAAACGTTGAAGTTAGTTCTGAAAAGATAGCTTGTATTTGAGAAAAGAAGCTCTTGTGTGCTGTGTTCATTCAAAAAGTCTTTTTCTATGGCTTCAAGATTTTTAGTTCTATTTCTGCTTTCCTTAAGAAAAAAGAATTAATAAAATTTATCTTCATCCTTCCTTAGTAAGGATAGAGCTTAATTGGGGTGTTTCCCAGAGTGCTGGTTTAGGAGTGACTGAGTAGTAATGATGAGTGACAGAATTAGCATAAATTCAGATTAATGGAGATATGGATGGCTAGTGCCAACTGGCGATGTGGGTATGAGAGGCGGCTCTCAGCAGCGATGACAGAGGCTGATTTTATCCCTCCCCCCCCCGCCTTCCCACCCAGACTGCTGCATATCCCACTGGATGTTAAATACTTGAAAATCAACCTACTTAGCAGCCTGGATCAGGCTCTTGGGATGAGATTTTAAAAGGGGAGGGCTTCTTTGGGGTGGTTTTGAACGGGGGTGTTTCTCCAGCGACTGCTACAGAGAAGCTGGCTGCTAGAATGGGGTTATATGGAGTGTCCGGCAGCTGAGGAATGCCAGTGGAGGCTCTGGAGATGGTTGTCTGTGGTGGGTGGCTGGGAGGTGTCTCTCCTCGGCACCCCGAACTCTCCTGTGCTGTGCGATTCCCTGGGGAGTGCTGCTGGTGGTGGCGCCCCGCCAGCTTGTCATGTCAGCGTTGAAAACTCTCGTTCGCTTCTCCCAACATTTGGAACCTGTCTTGATCTGCCCGGGAACCTCAGTGTCTCCGCCAGCTCCACACGCGGAGCAGGACTTTTCAGCTGACAGCCCTTTGACCACGTGTGACAGACTCTTTGTGGCTTGTCGGTAGCTGGGTTGGATCATCTGCACGCAGCGTGTTGGCAGCCTGGAAAACGCAGGGTGGGGTGGAGGAGTGAGAAGCTCTACGTGTGGCCGCCTTGTGCCGTCCTAGTGACGGCATCTGGATCAGGCCAGGCAGGTCTCAGGGTTGTCTCTCATATTGGGCAGGATGGTGGATCTCCACCTGCCTCTTCTGGCTTGGGAGGGCTCCCGGTTTTGCAGCCGTGGCCTGGGAGAAATCAGAGTCACAGAATGGTTAGAGTCGGAAGGGACCTTAAAGATCATCCAGTTCCACCCCCCCTCACATGGGCAGGGATACCTCCCACCAGACCAGGTTGCTCCAAGCCCGATCCAGCCTGGTCTTAAACCCCTCCAGGGGTGGGGTGTCCAGAGCTTCTCTGGGCAACCTGTTCCAGGGTCTCACCACCCTCACACCAAAGAATTTCTTCCTAATATCTCATCTCAATCTCCCCTCTTCCAATTTAAAACCGTTACCCCTTGTCCTGTCACTCCACTCCCTGACCAAGAGTCCCTCTCTGGCTCTCCTGGAGCTCCCTTCAGATCCTGGAAGGCTGCTCTAAGGTCTCCCCAGAGCCTTCTCTTCTCCAGGCTGAGCAACCCCAGCTCTCTCAGCCTGTCCTCACAGCAGAGCTGCTCCAGCCCTCTGAGCATCTTCATGGCCCTCCACTGGACCTGTTCCAACAGATCCATGTCCTTTCTATGTTGAGGATGCCAGAGCTGGACACAGTGCTTCAGGTGGAGTCTCACGAGCGTAGAGTAGAGCAGTAAATGGTGGCATAGCCAGGGAGCCAGCATGGTGGGGGCATGAAGCCCTGGGGATGGGGCTGCTTCTGGTGCAGCTGCAGAGCAAGAGGCTGGAAGGTGGGGGCAGCAGTGCAGACGCCTTCCCTCCTCCTCGTCCCCTTCAGGAGGCAGTTACCAGATCTTCTTTGTTATCCATGTTCTTAAAAATAAAGAAGGGATTAAAGGCACTTCCATGACTGTCTGAGATGTCACCAGCAGAGTGGAGATTTGTCTTTTTAGGAGTTACCATTCCATATTTTGCTGCCTTGGTGCCCATCACGTGGGGCTGTTACCTGATAGTACCGTGTGTGTGCTGTGGGTGAAGGAGGGTCAGCCTTGGGTTGGTGTTCCAGCCGCACACCCTGACAGACAGCGCTGCCTTTTTCCCCCCCCGCATGTGCTTCATCAACTGGCTAAATAGAGTGGCTGTTCAGATGGGGCTACTAAAAAGCACCTGCAAAATCAGTAGTCACTGCTGAAGCCCTCGTCCCTGTATGCTGATTAGGCTCTTGTTTTAAAAAAACTTGTAGTGAACATGTTTGAATTCTGAAATGAAGATATTTTCTCCAATTATTTTCCTCTAAAATGTGCTGTTAAAATTGTTTCCTCTGATGCTGAAGAATGCTTAATGCTTCTTCCCTTTTACTGGTATAAACGCAGTCCTGTAACACTCTCATTGTTTTCTAATGTTACTTTTAATATTTTTTTCTTAGCCCATAGATTTTATTTCTTTTTTTTATTATTATTTTTTATTATTTTTTTTTTGGCTTAGTGATGTGACTACTTGTGAGAATAACAAGACGTGGTATTATTCCTCTTAAGTATTTTTATTTTTTCCAAAACTGCTTAGAAATAGCATCCTGCTTGTTTTGTGTAACTGTATGGGGCTTGGGAGATAGATTTATTGTGAAATTTCATGGCCATCACTTACTGAATTGCCTGTTGCTCCCCACTGCCACACTCATATGCGTTCCAGGTGGGCTCTTGCAGTTTTTGTGCTGTATCTTACTGCTTTGGTTGTTTGGGCGAGATAAAAACTTGTTGAACTACTAAAGTGGACAGAGTTTAAAATTACAGACACATTACTTTCCTTTGCAGCCATAATATGTTTGTTTTGGCAGGCTGTCTCTTCGCTGTAACATGGAACAGTTCCTTTTTTTGTGATTATTCACTGTTTTCAGTCATACAGCACCAAGTATTATTCATGGGCCTGGAAAAAGTTACTCTTTCACAAAACAAAAGCATAGGGAGTACTTTGAGCTCCCTCCTTTTCATAATTGAGCAGTATTAATGATCCGTGGGTACACGTTGCAATAACGATGTGTTTTAAATTAAGAAATGACGCACGGTGTTTATGGCTTTTGAGCCACAGGAGCCTTCTCCAGCTCCAGTGGTGGTTCCAAGGTCTTGGTGGTGGTACTGGTCCTGCTGGAACCACGTTTTTGTGTATCTACCACCAGCAACCGCAGCATTCACCTGGGCTAGTGCTGAGCTTCTCCCACATGGTGGAGCTTTTACCCTCAACTTGACCACAAAAAGACATTTGTAAAGTGCGGAGAGCCAGCTTAGGAGAGGGGGGCTCTGCTTGCCTCTTCTTTGATCCATAAAATTTTTGCATTGTATGTAATGATGTGTTTGCACCGCGCGGACATGGACACCGTTGCCGTGCTAATGCCTGCGAATCGATTAGCGTTGGGCAGAAGAGAGGCTTTCTGATACCTTCACATCGGGTGGTGGTGCCCGTGACGTGGAGCTGCAAGGGCCAGGCACTGCTGCAGCTCCCAAAACACCGTCATCTGCTTTGAAACTTAAAATAAGCAGGTCAGCATCATGTTCAACAGGTATCCGGCCTCTTCTCCCACCCAATATTGCCATTTCCAGCTGCATTCTTTTTTTTTTTTCTTTCTTTTTTTTTTTTTTAAGCATCTCCTGTTGTCTTCCTCGTAACACAGGAACACTGTTAACTAAGAATAATGATTCTTACAGGAAAATCACTTTTGAAAGAAGTGCTCAATGGTCTGTGAGTCTGTGATTTGAAACGTGTATACAAACTGGGGGAAAAAAAAGCATGCTAGTAAGAAGAACTGCCTGTTTTGCAAAAATCAGTTATTTCTTTGTCATTCCTTGGTGATGGTACCCTGACACTGTGCAGAGGTGTTCTTTGCTTAGCCAGTCAAACCGTAACTTACTTTAGCTCTTATTTGTTTTCTAGTAATACTTAGAACAAGAGGTGGCCTTTCCTTTTTTCTCAAGAAAAAGGAAGAGAATAATTTCAGTGTCTTTTTTTTTTCTTCCCCTCCCTTGAGTAAGGAAAATACCATTTCCTCCAGTAGAAATGAGTAATGGTGATGCAGGTCAATTTAGACTTTTATATTAGCTACTCGTTTACCTAACAGTAATCTGTTCTTTTGAAAAGCTGTGGTTTTCATGGGAACTGTGCATTAATTCTTAAGCTCACAGTAGTAGGTTTTTCACCAATTATTCCTAGAGTTAGAAATCACAATTGTTTTTCTGCTGTCCCTCTATCTGCTGGAAAACTGGTTTTGCTGCTGAGGTTCTTTAGTGCCCGTGTGTCTGCTGCATTGCATCTTCTGCCACCTGGCCTGTTCTCCCTGCCAAACTTTATACTTCTTTGGTCTTGCTCTTTGCTGTTTCTCAAGCAAATCCCTGAAACATTATTTTTCCAGCCTCTCTGCCTTGCTATTATTTCTTTTGTTTAGAAAAATAAATTGTAGAACTCATTTAACTGTTGCGTATTTGCCCAAGTGTGCATGAACTCTTCCATACTGGTGAATAAAATTCCTAATCCTTCATGCCTGTTCTTACTGCTCATCTGGCTGCACATTTTTATTTTTTTTTTTAATATATACATCCCCTTTATAAAAGATTTAGAAGGCTTTAACAAGTGATGAGTGAGTTAAGTTCTGTGCTTTGTGGTGCGGGAATAAAAGCTTTCAAATGATATCATCTTGTAGTGAATAAAATGATGCTTCCAGTCAGTGGATGGTGGTTCTTTGACAGCGGGAGACTTGGTTTTGTTAGTTGATATTTTCTAGGTGAGAGTAAGTAATAGCTTCTTCCCATAAACTCAGTAATCTTTTAATTTTGGTGATTCAGTCTGTAATATAAATACAGTGAAGTGACAGGCTTCATGCTCTTAATTTTTAGGGCTTTTAGTCATCCTTAGAATTAATTCAGGTTTCAGCAAAAGCATTTGTTATTAAAGGAAACACAGACTCTGATATTTAATGACTCGATTTTCTTTTTTTAACAGATTTTTGAGAACATCTGTGGATCCTAATGAAGTCAGTGAGACTCTCAGCCCCTAAAAACTGTCTGAATTTTTACAGTAATGTGGGAGGAGGGAAAGGATTAGGGTGGAGGGCAGGGTACTGTGAAGACGCCTGGCATGTATTCTCTGAAGTCTTACTGTTTTTTTAGTCAGTGGGTATGTTTAGAGTGTCATTCATTTCAGAGAGTTTGTTCTATCTAGTCTGCTTGAATTTCTACTTTTTCCTTAAAATACGGTAGAGTTTTCTTGTGGAGATGATTTTAGAGTTGGCTGATTCTCAGCTGTGAAAGAAATACTTAGGTTGATTATCCTTGCTTCGCTGTTTTCTTTTCGATTTCAAGAGGTTGTGCTTAAGATTTCAAAATTAGTTGGAGGACTCCTTTCGAACTGCTAAATTATCCCGAGCGGAGGGCTGCGAGGCGAGGAGCGCGTGGCTGCCTGAGCTCGAGCTGCTCTCCACGGTGCCGCAAATGAATTATATATGTAAGCAAATTAGTTGGAAAGCTGGAGTTTTCCAATTGGGAAGGTGCTGCTCTGTGTGTTTTGCTGTGGCAGGTGAATTTGAACAGGAATACCTTCTGCAAATTTGGTTTTAAATTTTCAGACCAACACAATGCACAAATTCTCCTTCTTTCTGGCCTCTTCAAAGAGGAAGGAAGGAAAACAAAGAAAAAAAAAACCCAATCTATTTCAGTATTTTCTCAGAAGTTTGCTCATATATTTTTTTTTTTCTATGAAACTGTGTTTTAAAATCAGCAAAATTCTTGGGGACTGCTAGAATAATTTTACTTTTTAATGAAACAGTAATGGGAAGAATCTGGATTTTTACAAAACACTTTTTAAATAAAATCTGTAACACATGGTCACTTACAGTTTTGAGTCATTCTAATGTCTTTTTTTAATCGAGACGGAACTGTCAGGTGCTTTTGCATGTTTCTGCAGGGGCTGTGTGTGCCAGTGGCATTTGTGGCTCTTGTCAGTGAAGCTTTTGCTCTACATCCAGTTCTGCTCCAGTGCCTGTACGGACCAAGAAGACAAACAGAAACCTTTGTTTCACATAATAAATATAGATGTTACCGGGTTTAAGAGTTCTGCCCTCTAGTTAAGTTTTGGGTTGTTTTTTTTTTTTTTTTCTTGTTCTTCGTGGTCTTGTAATTACATTTTCGTAAGTGCAGTTCTCCTCGCTGTTGCGGTGCAGGGGAGTTTTAAGGAAGGGAACTGCATGTGCAATAGTTCATGTATGGTCGGAGCGCGTAAGCTTAGAAGAGAAAAATGTCTCTTATCTTTTTCCGTTATTTCTGCTTACCTCATTTTTTGGGGGGGGAGGGACGGGAGGTTGGTTTCTACCTTCAGAGCAGTTGCTGGAAAATGAATCTAATGAAAATCCTAGAGATCGTGCTTGAGGCTTCGTGGGAATTTGTTTCACTGGTAAATGAAAATATTTAGCTGTGCTCTAAGGCCCTGTTTTTTTCCAAGTAAACCAGCATGTGATACCAACTTAATGTCATTGTTCTTAGAGCGCTCTTTATGAGAGATAGTCTGGCTTGGATGTGGTTTTACAGACCTTGCAGAGTTCTGTTAAAATTAGGGATTACTTTTTGTGCAGCTAATCAGAAGTGAGCTTTAACCTTTGTCAGTACCCTGGGAGCCACTAGTTCTTCTGAATTCACATACCCCGAGAGAAAGTCTCATAAACTGATGAGGAGCCCGCTGATGGGGCTCGCAATTTATTCTCCAAAGGGAGCAGGAAGGTGGGTGCCCTGCGGGATCCCAGTGTCTCGCAGCAGCACCCGGGGCCGCCCCGCAAACCGATGTGACTGATGGTGTTTGTGGATTATATCAACATTGGTGGATTATCTGCAGGAGGAGCCCCATCCAGCCTGGCCTTGAATCCCTCCAGCGATGGGGCAGCCACAGCTTCTCTGGGCAACCTGTTCCAGTGCCTCACCACCCTCACAGCAAAGAGTTTCTTCCTAATATCTAACCTAAATCTCCCCTCTTCCAATTTAAAACCGTTCCCCCTTGTTCTATCACTCCACTCCCTGACCAAGAGTCCCTCTCTGGCTCTCCTGGAGCTCCCTTCAGGTCCTGGAAGGCTGCTCTAAGGTCTCCCCAGAGCCTTCTTTTCTCCAGGCTGAACAGCCCCAGCTCTCTCAGCCTGTTAGAAATCTTTTCTGTAAGAAAGATTAGAAAAATCTAGTGGCAGGGTGGCAGCAAGTATTAGACAATTTATTGAACCGTAGGAGTTGTCCTGAGCAGGAGTTGTGTTTGCCATTGAAGGGGGGTAACATTAGACCCAGCTGTTTATTTCTTGCGTATGGAGAATTTCTGAGCAACATCATTTGTTTCAACAAGACCTGGTTTGCTGGAGTGTTTTTCCGGTAGCCAAAGGGAATGATTATTTTTATTAAAAAAAATAATAGAGGAAGGAGTCTTATTCCTGTAATCAAAATCCATGGCTGTATTATAGACCAGCCTGCTTAGAAGGTGGCATTACTGGGCAGCATTTCAGCAAGCTTGAGGCTTTGACTCAAAATAGGTATGGCAGCACTAAGTGAGAGCCTCATCTGTATTTTAGAGTATGTTTGGCTGCTCAGCATGGTATTTAATCTATGGTAGCGTGTTTCTTTGTTGTTTAGCCCAGTTGCAGAAAGCAGAAGAATACGAACCGAAAATCAGACGTGGTTCTGATCCAGAAACTCCCTGCGGTGGCTGAATTTTGTTGGCTTGTTGTTCGTATCTGCTGGTGTCTTTGTCCAGAAATAAGAATCTAAATGACTTGAGTATTCTGAATACATGTATTTGAGGGCATCAGTAGAAGTCATGGTTCCAGGAGCAGCTTCTTTTTAAGTAAGAAAAATCATTTTGCAACTTTCCTATGTGCAGTGTTTCTAGCTGTGTTTATCATAGGTCTAAATTATTTAAACCATAAAGGAGCGTCTTGCAAGAAATTCCTATTCCTATGATCTTTTTTTTTTCTAAACCTATAAATATTTCAAGCCTGTACAAAAGACAAACCTTGTTTAAAAATACTGTATCACCCATGAGTAAAAAAAAGTTACTAAAGGTAGGCACAGACTGAGCATTGAAATGGAAACATCAGATTCCTTAGAACAGCCTGTTACTAAGAGATGCTGAATCCAAGATAAAAGAACTCCTGTTTCTTCAAATTTCCTAAATTTTTAGACCTATTTAATTGTGCCTTGGATATGACTAATTTGATGTCGATGGTGGTAGTTGCTTTGGCTAACGGTCAGCTGTTGCAGTGAAAGGATTCAGTAGGATCTTTAATTTAGGAGGCAGAATGTTGATCTTTTATAAACTTGGCCAGAGAATAGCAAAGTTTTTCCTAAGAAGATGGTAGAGTCTTGGACGTCGCTTTAGTCTTCTGTCTGCCTTCTCAGGAATCAGCAATAGTACATAAATTCAGCTGTTCTGGTCAGCATTGCCTTTGTCAGCCTTTATATTTCCATAATAGTTCATAAACCTGCAAATAATGTTCTGCTCAGAGCTCAGCCAAAAGTGAGTAATTTCCTTTTTTCTTCACAGTACTCCGGAACTAGTCTGTAAGATTCTCCCCAATGGAAGAATGAGACACATAATATACTGGAACCAGAGCCCATAAGAGAACCAAATTTAAATTAAAATAATCCCACCAATTGCTTTCTTGCGCAAAGTAGTCCCTTCATCCTTCATCTGCTCGGTTGCCATTTTAATAAGCTTTTAGGTGTTTATTAGAAACTGTGCCATTAACTTGCATCTGTTCCACTCCAGGAAATTGGCTGTTATCGTCTGTTTTCTTCCTAAAATACTCACTATTCCCTGTATGAAACTTTACCCCCTTAAATATGGTATTAAATATGGTATTGATGGTAGGCAAAGTCATCTTACGACCGTTCTGTTTTTCTGCTGTTGCTGCAAACAAACATCAAGAATCTTTCCAAAAAGAAAAATCCTCAAGGATCCTTCATTAGATGTGCTCCTGGGAATTGGTAATAGATACTTGAATATCATTCAGTTTAGGAGCAAGATTTTGATGCCTATTAAAATCAATGTGCATGCTAAATATTTACTCTGCTTGTTTTGAAATGTCTGTTCCTTTTAAAAAGAAAAAAAAAACCAACACACCAGCTTCTTTCACGTCTGTGCTGTAAAGGCATGGAGAGCGAGGGGTTCACCACCTCCCAGGGATATGGGTGTTTTCATGGAATGGGACCTTAATTTCCCAGTCCCCGGTAGGTGCGGTGCCGGCCTTTGGCTGGCCTTGTACCGGCGCAGATGGTACGGCACAAGAAGAGCCGGCAAGTTCTGCGGGCCAAGGTTTATAGCACACAGGGGGAAAAAAACCAAAAAGGAAATGTTAATATAGAAACTTGAAAAATCCCCTGATAAAGAGAAGGGAGAAATGCCAAAGGGAAGAAACAATAGCATTGCTCTCAAAGTGGTATTCTAAGCCCGAACGTAAAACTAAAACTATCCTGATCTCATCTCTGCAAAGTCTATAAAATCCAATTACTCTGATACCTGGAATTTAAATAACTAGAAACTTTTATGTCTGGTCTTGTCTTGCTTTTAGCTTTTTTTTCAGTGGGAAAAACTGTCCAAGTCAGTGATAAGGAACCATTTTATTTGGGGAGGAGTTTTAAACACCACCCAAGGATGATGTCATTCCTGACACTGTTCATATCCTGATTCTAAATCTGCCATGGTGAAAGCAAGAAGTATGGATTCGGAATGCTGTATCATTCGAAACCTATTAGGCATTGGTTTTGATGTTTTAAAGCAAGTCTTGGCCTCTAGAGCAGCTTACTGGGTTTACAGGAGACTGATCTACTTTTTAAGTGGAAAAAAAAATCATTACTCAGGCAGCATCTGATAAAGTGATAGCGCATAGATTTGAGGCTAAAGGACTTTTTTTTTTTCCTTTAATGTGTTTAAAATGGAAAAGGTACTAAGGTTTTTGCAGGTAAAATATTACACCTTTTAAAACATTAAAGGAGAAAAGACTTGGAAGCATCTGAAAAGGAAGTGGATTGTTAAAGTTGCTTGAGAATTTCTTTTGCTGTCTGTTTAGGTAATCATAATTAAAAAATGCCTGAATGATCTTAATAACACATGATTCAACTGACAAGCACTAATTGCTCTCTATCAGGCCAAGAGAAGATGAATGTTGTCAAGAAAACCACAAGTCAGACAAGCTGATTCTCTTCTAGTCTGACACCATGTTCCCATGTACAAACCAGTTTTTACTGGAGTCTTTCCAACATCAAAAGAAAATCCTTGCCTTCCCATTAATTTTCGCTGCTGGCAGGCTCGAGCCGTTTGTGACGAGTTACTTTCGTTACTATTGCTGGCCTGCTAATGCACGGGATTGTGCAAAGACAAAAATGTAAACAGGTTTCCCAACTTCTCTTTATTTTTCGTAGTTTAAGCTGAATACATTCTTGCACTGGAATATGAAGCATTAGATATAAAAACTTCTTTGTTTTTCGAATTGTCTCAGCAGCCCTTTTTTCCCCTTTTCCCTTTGTGCAGTGCACTGGGCCAGGTAGAATAACATTCTGTCTATCTTTT